>CM029128.1:1547500-1657500 GCA_016859345.1 Istiophorus platypterus | reverse complement strand
CAGTTCCTGGGTTCATCAGATCTGACGGGGCAGCTTAACGCGCCGTCCTCCGCCTCTCTCAGAGCGCGACTGGCAGCCGCCGTCCCTCAGGAGGCCTGGTGCCGGCCGGCGAGCGCCGGCCTCCAATTTGAATTCATCCCACGTCCTGCCCCGAAACCGCTGGACCGTGCCTTTTCTCAGGCACCTCGGAGGGGCTTTCTGCTGCTGTGAGAACTCCACGCTACCCCATGACAGGGGTCAATCAATCAATCATCAGCCCCCCCCGCCCCCATCCACCCCCGCCACCAGGCAGCATATACATTGAACCTCGAAGCCATGCACGCCGACATCCAGACATCCTTTATATCCCACCATGCGCCCCCTCCCCAGCAGCTCCCCTCAGACCTGTTTGAGTCGAGGGTTTTTTGGGGGGGGCAGGCGTCACTGACTCGACGGCACGGCTGACGCAGCCCTCGGCGTCGCCCTAAGCGGCGCTGTGGCGCTTAGCGGAGAATTTGAGGCAAATGGGAGCTGAAATATTAACCTTTTTAAAAGGTTTGGCTGTGGACACACTTGATTGTGCCAATCTGCTCTGAGCGAGTTTGACAAGGCAAAGCGTAAGAGCTGCGTTGGTGTGTGTGTGTGTGTGTGTGTGTGTGTGTGTGTGTGTGTGTGTGTGTGTGTGTGTGTGTGTGTGTGTGCACGTGTGTGTGCGCGCACATGTGGGTGCAACTCAGTCAGACTGAAAAATCCAAATTGTCACCCTGATCCTAGACCGTATCAAATCTCTCTCCGGATCACAATTCATCATTCGCCGTGGAGCAAAAATGAACAACATTTTCAAATATCCTTCCTAAGTGCGCCGTGGAACCAGGCATTAAATATAGATCTGACTCCACTCGCAGGGAGATTTTTTTTCTTTTTTTTCTGCAAGAATTGGATTCGGAGGCTTGTCTTGTCTCTTTTTCCTCATCGTGGACTGTGAAGAGTTTCTGAGCTGGTCAGATACTGAAATCAAAGCAGGGGCCTCGATGCGTACGCACACTCTTACGTTTCGTAAGACTCTAAGCTTATTCCCCTTCTAATACGGTTATATGATATCCATATTACCATATGGGGGGGGGTCGTGCTCAAGCGGACGGATTCACATGTCTTAACAGTGTAAAAATATGTCAGACTGATGAAATGGCCACGAAGATGCGGTGGAGTCCACTCTCTCACTCATGGGAAAGTGGAGCCCACTTTATAAATCAGCCAATATATCAGTTTCATGCATCTATGATTCTGCAGAGTGTGGATCAGAGTCTGGATCAGAGTCTGGATCCAGGACTGTAGAACCACCTACTGCCCCATGAGCCTGATCAACACCCACTGCTTTAATTATTATGATTACTACTGTTACCATTTCATTTAGTCCTATTAGTAATATTATCAGCCCTGTTAGTGTAACTATTGTTATTAGTCCCATTGTTATGCTATGCTCTCTCTCCTCCCTCCTGCCCCCCAGCCCACAGTCAGGCCCCGAGCCAGAATCTGTGCAACATTTCTACCTGTTTTTCTTGTTCATGGGGAAATGTTGTGTCTCTGTAATAATAACTATAAAGACTCTGGTCTAGACCTGCTCTAAATGAAAAGTGCCCTGAGACATCGTGTGCTATATAAATAAAGTTGAAGTGAATTGAATAGGGTTGGATGTCATTTAGAATTTTTTGTCACCGTTTCATAGTTTCTCCATCAAAGAGCATCTGTCGTAATCAGATTTTTTTTTAAGTTTCCCGAATGAATCGAACGGTTGATGTTTGCAGGAATTTCTCCACAGACGAATCACGTTCAGCTCAGCTGTCGGAGCTAATATGTGAAATAAAGTACACACACATGTTCTGTGGGGGCTTTGATGAAGGGGGGGGGGGCAAGAAATGGCGAAGGACAACGGGAAAAGAAAAAGAAAAAGATGGGTGTAGTTTCAACTGCACACACACACATGCATGCACACGCACACGCACACGCACACACACACACACACATGTCCATGGCTTAAAACAGACATATACAAAGTTAAGCCTCGGTTAATTGCTTCTATTGTAGAGAAGTGTCAGCAGCATCCGTGCAATCCTGTGGCCTTCCTGGAGAGGATAATCCTGGATACTGGGGCAACTCACACACCCCACACAACACACACACAACGACGCACACAGACACACAGGCACGCACACACGCATACGGAGTCAAACCCCTTTAAACCGCTGCACCGTGTCACAAAGGTCTGAGCAGACCTGCTGAGGTGGAGACATCAGTGGCGGTAAGACCCAGTCCGGCGTCCTCTTTTGATGTCAGCGCCACGGCAAGCACGGGGGGAGGTTAGCATCAGGGTGGGCACGTTACCCCCCCCCCCCCCGCCCCCCGCACACACAACGTTGATTGATTCACTAAGATGTTTTCTGTCTCTGGTATGTTCGGCGCTGAAGCCCTGGACCATATGTCGCCGGGGGGAGGGCTCGCCACTTGTGGTCCTAATGAGCGCCGGAGCTAATTGAGACAGCAGCTTGTGCTGCGTCGACAGTCCTCCAGCTGCAGCGAACACAAACAGGGATAAACACACACACATGCACGCACACACACACGCACACACACAATTATAAAGAGGAATCAGGACAAAGACCCAGGGGACCAGCAGGAAAACTGCTGCTGGATATAAATCTGTGTTTGTCTTGGCCATTAAACTACACGCGGTGCATGACTCACGCTAACGTTTCCCATTGTCCGAGGCAGTTCATCGATTTCCCAGCGTCCAGGCAGCAGCTGGTCTCGTTCAGCCGCCGGGACTTTAAAGTTGCGGCCTGTGCTAAGCTCGCCTGTCGTGTACCAACGCAGCCCCGACCAGGGACTCGTCTGACCTCTCCTTCCTGTCTGACGTCTGAAACGTCGGTCGTCCGCCAGCCTCAACCTCTCTCAAGACAACTCGACAGCATCTGACGGTCCTTTAAAACTAATTTGCATTTTGAAAATGTCATGCGGATTATGGATTCACAGAAAACACTTCCAGTGAAATGTCGCTGGCAACACAACATGTTTAATACCGAACAGATCTGCAAAACATGTTATGGTAGATCCTTCCTGTCTGTGGCTCTCGGCCCCAAGATCATCGGTTCTCACCAGTGAAGCTTTAAAAATACTCACAGATAAACAGTTTCAAACTTCTGCTCACTGTCGTTTTTAAATCAAAGAAAAGGAGGAAACGTGCTTTGGTGAGTACTTGGGGCTTCAGGACAGCAAATGTGGGATTGAAAGACAATAAACTACAGTGTGTGTGTTCATGGTGATGAAGGAACATGTGACCCAGTGAAACAGTGTGAGTCACTGGTGTGTTTTCATTCATTACTGGAAACAATGGAGCATCTGTGGCTCAGAGGGGTCAGATATATATTTGATCACCATTTAGGTAAAAGTATTGATACCGAAATCTGATCGGGATCAGAGCCAAAAAAACACCACCTGGCTCCAGAGTAAAGGCAGAAATCATCCTCCGTCCAAAAAAGTTCACTCCTGCAGAGCAAACTACAAACGCAGAAAAATGTAGCGTGATTTGTTGCTTTATTCATCAAAGCCTTGAATAAACTGCTGGATAAAACCCTCACAACTGCAAATGCAAATCAGCGATAATTAGACTCCATGTTTACTTTCTTGCTTGGCTCCACCACTGTCTTTTTTGCTTTTTTTAGTTAGACCTGCCTGGCGGCCTGGAGGGTTCGGGCGGCAAATCAGTTCGACCTCGGCTGTGCTCTGCGCTAAGGCGACATACAGACAATATGTAGTTAATAGGATGAGAGGCGCTTAACGGCTGCCTGGGTCTGTTAGACCTGGACGGCGGCTACGGACTTTTATCAGAAAACACAGCGTTAGCGCTTCATTAGGGACACGCTGATCTCAGGGATCACGTTAATCAGGGGCTCACATTCTGAGGAGCTCCCGTGGAAATGAAAGGTTAAGACCCTCTAAGCCCACCTGTGCTCCGCTGCCGCAACCGGCGCAGCCGCCGCAACCGCCGCAACCACCGCAACCACTGCCGCCAGCCCAGAGAGCGCTGCTGATTAAAACTGGGTCACCTCCAACTCTCTGCCGATTCCTGTCTGCTTTTGGATTTTTTACAGTCACCTCTGTTTCTTTTTCACTCTGTTATCCTGGTGCGTGTTTTGGCCGATGCAATCAAATATCAATGGCAGACAGAACTGCACGGTCCATTGCACATAGGGATGTAAAAGAACACGAGCACGTGAGCGGATGAGAAAGGCCGCAGAGAACATCGTACCCACGGCGCTGCGATCGTCGGCGCCTCGCACTACGCAGATCTACGTCCAGGAACCTGCTCTGTTAAAAGGCGACATCACAGAAAAAGTGGCCGCATCAACGACGAAAGGGCAGAAGAGGCTTTGAAACAGGATCCATTTATTCAACGTAACAAAAAAGCAGAGGTTTCGGTCAAAGGATCAGAATCAAGGCCAGTTTATGCTTCTGGGTCGAAACCTTCGCCGTGACCTGACCTGCAATTTAACGATGGCGGTGCGGAAGCAAAGAGCTGTGATTGGCTCGGTAGAATCACATTTCCAGCTTCTCCTCCTTCGCCGCCGTCGTACAGGCTCGTCTCCTCCGACGTCTTCTTATGTTTCTGCATCGCAGTAAATTCAGGAAAAACAACAGTGCTGTTTTGACATCTATGGACCCCGACTCCATCAGGATCCGCTTGGTTTCGGTCGCCGTTGCTTTCAAAGTGACGCCGACAAACTTGTGGAAAACGGCGGCGAAGAAACTCAACCAGGGGGCATATAGACACCGCCGCCAACTAGTGGTTTGGAGGTGTAATTGCAGAGCGGCACCAGTGCAGAAGAATGACTGCTCCGGCCACTTGCGGTGGCCGCGATGCAGGTTCGGCGCAGCGGCATAAACTGGCCTTTGACTCAAATTACAGACCACGTGACTCTAGAGACATCTGGTCAATGGGCAAGCGCCGACGACCAATCAGTAGAAGGCCAGGTGGCGAAAGGTGCCCCGGTGGCCTCATCAGCTACCCGATGGGGTCACATGACTTAGAAGAAAACCACAATGAATGCGTGGATCTGTGTGGACACGCATCCACCTACAGTGTCTGTTGATTTCACCTGACGAGGGGTCGAAGCGGCTCGACTTTCATACGGCGCAGAATCTCCAGGATGTAAACAAACAGGCTATAAGCTGAAAACCCAGAGGATGAAGCAGGTTCACGTTACGTAGGCGTTCAGATGTTCAGTGAGATTCATCCTCAGCAGCTTTTCATCCGTTTCCAGGTTTGTTGTGCAGCCGCAGGACGAAGTTTGACTGATATTATGCAGATTTTTATTTCTATTAAAACCCAATTATCTTTTTTTTATTGCCAAATCTAAATCAGACTCTGTTGAATATAATTTTATGCACTGATAGAGAAGTCTGGCTATTTGCACCATTTGACAACAGATGAGGTGAAGTTAGGGACCAACTTCAAAGTGCATCCAAATGGCCAAGGGAGCCTCTTTTTTTTCTCTCTAAAACCTTAAAACCAAATTTATTTTTATCTGGTCCCATTACATCAAAAAAAATAAAATCCTACAGTGTGAACCAGTGAGATAAGACTCTCAGTAGTATGTCAACAGCTTTTTTTGTTGTTTTTTTTAATTAAAGACAATTCAAACATTCATCTACGCCTCCTCCTGTTATGTAAACGAATCCAGTTTTTAATGAACAACGTGGCCCAGCTTATTGCTGACAGGTGCATCTCACTGCAAACCGTTTACTTAGGAGGATCTGAATCCACCTAAGCTTTTATTTGGCCTCAGTTTAGACTTTTGGAATCTGGGGATGAAAATACAGATCATCTTTTCATTATTCAGTTAATTTAGGCACGCAGCCAAAATTTCAGTGTGTTGACATAAATATGAGACGATATTTTTGGGACCAGCAGGAGTTTTCAGTCTGTTTATAGTGAATCTTTCAGAATGAATCTGCGTTTAAAGTTTTCAGGAGTTTCTGAAGCCTCGCGACACTATTTTATTTTATGTTTTCCATTTATTAGAGAAAACGCTTTCAGGATGAGGACGATTTCCGGTGACAATATCTCGGGGAGATGAAGTCGTCCACACGATCTCTAACAACGTCCGGGGCAGAACCCGAGCATCCGACCCATTTTGCTGGATTTCTGTGACAAGCTCTATAAAGAGATCCGGATCGCCTCTTTGCATCCCAGCCCCGACTACTCCATGTCCTCTGCTGCTTCTCTTCCTCACCCCCCCTTCTCTCTCCAGCTCACCGCCTCCTTCCGATGCCTATTCGACAAAATATCCTCAAAAGTTCGAGGCCCGAGGATTCTAGTTGTATAATTAGGCCAGGGTTATTCATCCGTAAGAAACAATCTCCTCTGCAGCCCCCCCTCTGCGCCCGCCCCCCCTCCAGTTCCACTTTTCTCTCCACTCACTCTCAAGTAATAGGAAAGGGGGGGGGGCTGAATGAGGACCAGGGGAAGGTAGCTGAAGAGGAAACAGGAGAGGTGGAGAGGTGGCGATGTGACGAGAGGTGAAAGGCCCGATTAGAAAATGGACGAGTCTCTGGGAGAAGAGAAGAGAAAAGAAGAGATCCATATTTTTTAAAATCATGCAGACACGCCTGGTTGGTATTTGCACACCCAGACAATGGCGGCGCGGGTCGATGGAAGGGCTCCACGCTGCGCTCGGGATGGAAGCCGCGGTCGGCCGTGCCTCCCAGCTGGAGCCCTCCGATCTCGGCTCGGCTGTCAAGCTGTCTCTCTAGCAGATTATCGC
Organism: Istiophorus platypterus; assembly: GCA_016859345.1. NCBI lineage: Eukaryota > Metazoa > Chordata > Actinopteri > Istiophoriformes > Istiophoridae > Istiophorus > Istiophorus platypterus. The sequence goes on along the minus strand of CM029128.1, from coordinate 1,650,700 downwards.
TCTCACCCCGAGAAATTAGACCACGCAGCGATCCAGCCCATCTCCATACACGGGCACAATGCAGGCGTTAAGAAACAACAACAACAACGCAAACACGCAGGCACACGCACGCCGGTGCATAAACACACACAATCACAAACCTGCTCTGTGACATTGCATCTCCGCTGGGCGATCTCATTAAACACAGACAGCGCTGGTGAAATGAAACCAGTGATGCAGCGCATGATACGGACTGTGTGTGTGTGTGTGTGTGTGTGTCAGGGGCCGCGTCCACAGGCTGAACATTTGCACACGTCGGCGGCGGCGGGAGTGACGAGGATTAACGAGAGGACCGAGGCCTGCTGAGAGCTGACTGATGAGTTCATGTTAACGTGTGTTTACGTGTCTGATGGGTGAATTAATGAAACGGAGCCCAGTGGGGGTGGAGGGGGGTCCGGGGCCGGGGGGGGGGGGGGGGCCTCATTAACAGTCATGGGACATTCAGCGGCGCTGCGAGACCAACTGTCACTTTGGACTTTCAAAATAAAACCAGAGAGGGAACGTGACGGAGTCTGCTGCAACAGGACGTTCGGCAAGAGATCAAATGATTCAGGCAGAATCGTAAGAGGCTCTGGCAGACGTCCTGTTTTTGTTTTGGGTCTTTTTCTGTGATGATAAATATAATATCTTTTATATAAACTGGCACTTACGCCAGAGCCACTAAAAGCAGCAAGACTACAGAGAGACTGCAACTCTCTCAGCGGTTATTTTATTATTTTCATTACGGAATCATCCGCAGATGACTTCCTCCGTTATTATTTTTATTACTGGTGTCATGTCAAATATATACGAGTAAATTTACTCAAGTGCAACGCTGAGATTTTCTGTTTTATGCCACAATATTCTCCGACTGCGCTACAACCACAGCAGCGATGCATCGCTGCGGGTTCCAGCTCCTCGACGCCATATGAAGTTTGCGCAGCTGTGGTTGTTTAGACCAACTCAGTAGCCGGATGCTGGGTTCGCATTTGCAGTAACTTAATCGTTAAGTGGGGCTGATACCAGCGAGCTCCTCCTCCATCCACTGGTTCTGTTCACATTCTCAGTTTGCAGCCGACAGAAAACCAGGCTGGCAACTAGAGATGTGAGGGAAAGACCTGAAATGTCGCGAAACGATTTTTTAATGCTCAGCCGAGGGCGAAGGAGGTAGAGGCGAAGCGCGACGATGCGTCTGCGAACAAGCCACGACGTGGATGGCGTGGCTCCGACGCGGCCCCCGAGACACGGAAACCACCGTATCCGACGGGGACGGGACCCGGAGCCGTCCTCGCGTGGACAACGTGGACGGGAGCGGACGGAAGCCAGCTTCAGGTTTCACGCAGGTTTTCCTGGGAGAATTTGGCCGAATTTGGCCGGAAAGTCAGGCTCGGTTCGGATCAGGAAAGCGTTTAGGGGAGGAGGTGCCGAGCAGGAACAGCCGATGTCCACAGTTTGGATCCAGCATCTTCTTCGCATCTCTCACTTCTTCTCATTTCTTATCATCTCTCCAATTATACAACTAGAAGCATAAAAAGCCAAAAAATAAAACTAATATTGTTTCATGAAGGCGAAGACAAACAACCCGTTTTGTCTCTTAGGTTTGTTTTTTTTGGAACCGGCTTTGCTGATGTCCACGACACGTTAGAGCCGAAACAATTACGCAGTTAAACTCCTGATATTAAATTAATTTCGATCAGCGATTGATCGTTTCAGGTATTTTTTTTAAAGGGCCCGGATTTGTTCCTTTGTCTCAGCTGAACTGAACCTTCGGGTTCTGGACTGTTGGTCGGATAAAAACAATCCACAGATTCTACCGTTGTTTTTTTTTGTTTTCTTTTGTTTGACTATTTTCTGGTATTTCAAACATCCACTGACCAGAAACAATGAAAATAACCCACAGTTGCGTTTCATTTCCAGTATGCCCCCCCCCACACACACACACCCCAACCCCCCAATTTACAATGATAGAGACTTTCTGTAAACGAACGCGTGGCATCCAAGAGCGCGGCCTGATGACCCTGATGACATCACCGGGGTCATTTCCAAAGACAAGGCTCTCGAGGGACCAGGAAATAAACGGTGACAAACGCAGCAAGAAATGATCCAGATCCGATAATTTCACCGCCGATGTTCCGACCGGAGGACCCCCCCCCCCCCCAGCGCCCGTGACACCAGCCTCCTAACAGCAGGGCTCGCGGACAGGTGATCGAGGCTCCCGAGCGGGGCTCCGGTCCCGCGCGGACTCTGAACCTGGACCGCAACAGCGGTAATACACGAGACTTTAGACGCTCGCGACTCTCTCCTCCTCCTCCTCCTCCTCCTCCCGCGACTCGGAGGAGGAGGAGGAGGAGGAGGAGGAGGAGATGTGTCAAAACAAGACAAGGAAGCGTTTTAAAAACCCCTGAACTCGAGCTGCTGTCATTCTGCCTGGACCGGGGCCAGGACGGGGGGGGGGGTGAGGGGCATGCGGAGGGTTAGATGACACCACACGAGCACGGGGACCGGGACCGTACCTCCAGCCGAGGCGCCGCTCCACAGCAGCCCGATGCACAGCACCGCGGGCAGGGTGTCGCGGAGTCGGTACCCGACGGAGCGGGCGGCCGGCGGCATGGCGACGGGGACCGGTCCGGGAGAAGGAGGGTGTGCGTAGTCAGACGACGGGCTCCCGGGGGCCGTCGGCGGGCTGGTCCGCGGTCAGTCGGGCGTGTGGAGCCGGTCGAGCGTCGTGGTCCGGAATCAGAGCCGGTCCGCATCCGAGCGCAGCATCCTCCTGACTGCGAGGAGCGTCTCCTGCTTTCTGCCTCCGATCCGTCCTCCGTCTCTCCTCCGCGGGCTCCTCTCTCTCTCTCTCTCTCTCTCGCTCTCTCACACACACACTCAGTCACACACCGTCTCTCTCTCACTATCTATCTGTGCGTGCCCCCTCACTCGCCCACCCCTCCCCCCACACACACATACACACACCCAACCTGACCTTAATGATAATGAAACTTTTGCCAGAGACAGAGTGTGTTTATGTGTCGGGGCGACTGTTGTGGGCTGCAGCAAGATCAGGACACACTTACATAAGATGGAGAGAGAGAGAGAGAGAGAGGGAGGGAGAGAGAGAGAGAGAGAGGGAGAGAAGGAGAGAGAGAGGGAGAGAGAGAGAGAGAGGAGAGAGAGAGAGGCACAACATTGGCCCGTGTAGCGCAGATTTAGGCTACTGGCCTGATGAGGGGATGGATGATGTTTGTAGGGCTGAGGGTGGGGGTGGGTGTGGATGGGGGGGGCATCTCATCCCGAGCTGGTAATCTGTATAAGTAGCTGTATTAGGCTGTAGCAATCTACTGAAATCTAAAGCCTTACACTGAACAGTTGGGTCTGGGGGGGGGGGTAGACTGGACTTTATTCAGACATTAGTATATGATGATTGATCCGGTCTGACTGACTATCAAACAGCTTCACTGTCATAGTAATATTGTAACCGATGATTTCGCTTGAATGGGAAGTTTGACATTTGCCGTATGTAAATGAGTGATAACAACTATAATAACATTAACAATCATAAAAGCTTTACACTAAAGAAATCACAGCAAAGATGAGAATAGACAGAATGAACAGGAGAGATAATTATTGTGACACAACATGGAAAATGAAACCGTCTGAATAATAATAATAATAGAATATAATGAATATAGAATACACGGATGTATAAAATACAATAGTAGTATAATAGGGAGATATAAACAACCTGCGCCAGTGCTGGGCCCAGTAGCTGCCAGACAACTGATCCAGTCCAGTTACCGCGAGTCTACGATACGAAGTTGTAAACGCATCATCACCCACCGTGTTCTCACCTTCTACATAGACCTTGTCAGCAAACAGCTGCTCGTCTCCGCGTCCAGATGTTTCAGAGCAACGCGAATCCTTTCGTTTGCTCCAAGTTCACTCGCTTTTAGCTCCGCTTTTGGTCTCAACCGGATCCCGAGAAACGAGTCGGGCTCACCGGCCGCTGAAGGCCGCGCCACGGTCGCCAGCTGGTGTCAAGGTTAGAAATCATCGTGGTAAAGTAACTCTGTCTCATGAGTTGATAATGCAAAGGTAAACGTTTGGTTGGGTTTAGGTAAAAAACCAAAACAAACAAACAAACAAAAACGGGCCTGGTCAGGTTCAGGGAAAGATGGCGGCCGGGGTCAAAAACGACGACTTCGTTAAGGTCACGACGTCACTCGTTGGCAACAGTCAACAAGGTCACCTGACCTCCTCTTTAGCCGCCAGCATATTCACTACGGCCACTAGAGGGCTCCCGTCAACGCATGTTGATCGGATCAGAACAATAACGTTGCGGCTTGTGAGAAAAAACCAAAACGGAACCAAACATCGAGCTGAGCGACGCTAACGACCTCCGACGGAACCCGAGGGAACCGTAGAACTGGTCTAGATTCTCCGTCTCATTCGACCTTAGACAAGTATAAAAATTCTGATCGGTGCAGCTTCGACCTCGGACGTTGGAAAAGCCGTTTAGCAGGTCCGCAGCTGTCCGGTCCAGTTGTGGTCCGGTTCTGGTCCTGGTGAGGTCCAATCCCGGTCCAGTTCGTATCTGGTTCTGGTCCAGTTGTGGCCCGGTTTTGGTCCAGTGCAGATCCGGTTCTGGTCCGGCTCTGGTCCGGTTCGGATCCGGTTCTGGCCCAGTGCAGATCCAGTTCTGGTCCGGTTCCGGTCCGGTTCTGATCCGGTTCTGGTCCAGTTCGGATCCAGTTCTGGTCCAGTTGTGGTCCGGTTCCGGCCCTTTCAGGTCCAGTTCCGATCCGGTTCTGGTCCGGTTCCGGTCGGGTTCTGGTCCAGTTCGGATCCGGTTCCGGTCCACACATTCAGGTGTCAGGCTTCCGGCTGCTGTGGGCCGAGCTCTGCTCTCGGTCGGCGTCTGATGCATTAACCAGACGTGATGAGGGGTTCGGCGATGTCGCCACGGAAACCAGCTCCTCCTCCGACAGGAAGCCGAGTGTAGCGGCCTGTCGCTCTGGAGTCTGAGGCTCCGGCAGGAAGGAAGTAACACACACACCTCATTAGGCACCGTGCTACAACAGCTGCCAGCCCCCCCCAGCGCTGCCACCGCCACCGCCACCACTGCCACCACCGCCACCACTGCCACCACCGCCGCCACCGCCGTCACCTTCTGCATGATTTTTCACTAGTAACTTTCAGCAGCTGATACATCCAGATGGGCTGAACGTTGGGGGGGGGAGGGGGCACAGACACAGGACATGGAGGAAATACAAGGAACAGGAAGCGACTCAGCAGCAAACGACGCCTCTTTGGAAGCAGGAACTTATCAGACTTAACCAGTAGAGTGGGAAAGTTGCTGATTTCAGCGTGGGGGGGTCTGACAAATGTCCTCAGGTGTCACCTGAGGACATCTGAGGACGTTACCTGAGACGTCGGTGTCGGTCAACGAGTCAGAAAAGGTTTTAAAAAATCTGGCGGCCTGGCGTAAGAACCCTGTGCCCCCAGTCCTAGCATAGCAAACAATGGAGTCTCTGGAGCGAAAGTTTAGTCGACTACTTCTGACCATTTATCAGTTATAGTTTATTCGCGTTAACCAAGCTCTCTCCCTAAGTTTTCCAACCATTGATGCACAGATACAACGGACGGCGAACCGAGTAGGACGCCGGCGCCGGGACGGTAAAAGGATGTTCCCAGAGCTTGGCCGAGCTCAAACCTACCACAGTGGGAAAGGGACGCCGGTGAGAACCGCGAAAACCAGGAACGGTTCTAATAAACCAGGGCTTCAGCCGACAGAACATGTCCGGGCCCCCCAGTGACAACGGTGCGTCCTCTGTGTTGCGTTATTCCTCGGCCGCCGTCCTGCCGCCCACATGAATGAACCCCTCGCCTTTCTTTTTGTCTCCCTGTGCCGAGACAGGCGGCGCCGTGCGCCTGCCGAGTGGCCGCCTGCCAACGTGGCGAGCGCCGTCTCCTCCGTCTCTGATAGCCGAAGAATAAAATGATTAGACGACGGCCTCTGAAGGAGAGGAGATATCATTATCATCAGCCCCCCCCCACCCGCTCGCTCGCTGTGTCATCCGTCCTCATCCCATCTCATACCCCCCCATCTAATCCCCCCCTCCTTTCCTTCCATCTTACCCCCAATCTCATCTCTTTTATCTCCTCTACTTTCCTGCCATCGCTGCTGGTTCTCACGCTGCTGTTGTGTGTTTTGCTCGGGGATACATGTGTGTGGGGGGGTAGGGGGGGATAAGCCTCTGCAGTGAGCCGGGGCTCAGCGACAATCGCTCGGTGTGTTTCCACGTCTCTCCTTCACGCTGCGCAGCAGAGGTGCAGAGGTCACATTGAACCGAGAGCGGCGTGGAAAAAAGAAGAAGAAGAAGGAGGAGGAGAAAACGCTTTTTAAGAGCACTTCATGCTAAAGACGGAGCCGAGTGTTCCAAGCAAAAAAAAAGAGAAAAGAAACCGTAAGGGGAATTACAGTCATTATATCAGACACAGGCTGAGTGGTGTAGCAGCGAATAAAAAAGGTGGATGAATGAAGATTTACAGGCGGCAATCGGCAAAATGGAAACGGCCCCAGTGATAAAAAGAGGCGAGGAAAACACCTCGGCTGTGCAAGAAAGCGACGCCGTCTCCTAGAAACCGCGTTGACCAACAGCAAACAGCGTCCTTGGTCGTGTCTTTCGTCAGCATAATAAAAGGGAAAACACCCACATGAACCCCCCCCCCCGCGGGATGTCGGTGCCGAACATAGACTCGGCTGATTTATTCGTTTACCACGTGTCTTCGTTTGGTTTTTGAAAAATTCGAGCTCAAGACTTTGACCAGAACCGAGTCTGGTGATATTCTGTGTTTCTCTTTTGCAAACGAATCTCATCAAAAGAACAAAACCAACAGTGAATGTTTCTACCAACAGGAACCGTGAGTCTCTGATTCCTCTGAACCTCGGATGCTCCACTGTCCTTAAAAGCTATTAAAACACATCAGTGATTCACACACATGCACATACACACACGCGCGCACGCACACATTGTCCTGCTGCCACAAAACACTCACTACAGAACCAAATGTGGATCCATCCGCTGCTGAAAATAGTCCCCAACGAAGTCGCTGCCTGTTCCTGTTTAAGTAACGTTTCCTAAAATCTGAAGCGACCAGGTGATTTAGAAAAATCACTGAGGCACATTCGGGGTCCGTCTAACACCTGGCGCTTCTGTCGTTCTGGGCTCAGGATTTGAGGCTCAGTCTTCGGCAGGAAAAAAAAAGAAAGAAAACCAGCTGCTGAGGCGAATAACCGACTCATACAGTCGGTGAACTTGTGAGACGTTTTCACCATGGAGGCGAGTTCGAGCGGCGCATTTGCTGACGGGCAGGAAAAACATGAATTAAAAAATACAGACAACGGCAACGGCGGATGAGCGACATCATGCATCTGCTGCTTCCATTGTGCACGTTTGCCACGTGCACGGACTCTCCAGCAGCGTCCCGCACGGTGTGGTGTCAACGGGGGCATCCACAGGGGCGTCCAGGGGGGGCTTCCACTGGTGGCTTCCACTGGGGGCTTCCTATGCCCCCCCCCAGGGATGATGCCTCTGGTCGCCGAGCTGGACAGTTCACACACCGACGCTTCAGGGGGACGTAGAGATTGACCGGCGAGAACCCTCCGATTATAGCTCCAGGACAAAAAACACAACGCTTTTATTGCCCTCAACACAAACACAGATACATATAGACGCATTGGCTGTTGTAGTGTGTGTGTGTGTGTGAGTCTGTCTGCTGCTCCCAGTGTAAGATGCTCAGACACCCTGAGGCCATGAAGCTTCGCTAAAGCTTGGTGATCTTCCACAGTTCCTCCATCGCTGAAAGGTTCCCTAACCATGGACCGGCACAGGGGCCAGCTGCCGCCAACATCTGTTGGCACCCCACCAATCCATGGACGGCACACGGGGGGACGCACCAACTATTAGCCCCCCGGTTTTTCATTTTATTTGCCTCCCCCTCATCAGTTTCATTAACAGGACTCCAAGGAACGCGAATGGGAGCCACTGAGCTGCCGGCAGCGTGCTCGGCTGCAGGGGCCGACCCCCGGGGGCCGATCCCGGGGTCATCAGGGGGCCGGAGTGAGATGCCGGGCTCCGCGGTGCAGCACTGTTCCTGGAAATCGTACAGGCAATTACGGGCGGGGGACAATCAAGCTGGATTTGCATGATTTTTTTTCGCGCTGGGACTGGATCCGGCAGCGGGAGCGTGCGGCAGCAGAGATGTAATCGAGGGGGGGGGGGGTCTCCCACTGATGCGTGACGACCGTCCCCTGGGCCCCTAATGAGAACCGGCTTTTCACCTGACGCTCACTGGTTTCATATCTGCAGAAAAAAAGACCCTGCGTTGAATACAGATTGATAGACTCGGGCTCGCGCTCGCGCATACAGAGCGATGCACACGCTGCGCCAACGTCCCCTTTAACATAACGATGCATGACCGGGGCGCCGTGCCCCCCCCAACCCCCCACAGCAGCTGACAAAGAGCCGCGGTTTGCCCTGATTCGTGCACTGATTTGGTCGCAGCTGTAATGAACGTATTAATGAAACTTTCATTCTATGAATGGGGGGGGGGGTCAGGCTGCAGCCCAGGGTTACTTTTCCAAAATAGTTATTACTACAAATGCAAGTAATTTTTTTTTTTTTAATTAAAGCTTCAGTGTGAGTTGATTGTGTTTTTTTTTCTCATTTAATAGTTAATAGTGAGTCGCAGCTGAGTCGTTTTCTGAATCTCAGACTTTGCACCAAAGACATATAAAAAACCACACATCACATGCACATCACATTATGTGACCACATGTTGTTGTGCAGCAACCGCCAACCGGATAGGAAGGGTCCGATGAGGCAATTCGACCGGTTGCATCATGGGAAACGTGGATCCGATGCTCCCGGAGCTCAACCCATGTTAGGGACCAAAAGTTCTGCTGCTTTGACTGTAATCGTTCTTCTTTTTTTTTAATGGGTCTCTCATGAGTACAGAGATGTATATGAGTGCACCGATAAATTTGTGGAGTTCCCCTTTAACGGCTCAAACGAAGCCTTTATGTGTCTTATTTATAACATAATAACTGGAGACTAATAAAGTAATAAGCTCCCAACTATATACTTTCTTCTGACACGTCCCTCTGGCTCATTTGGTTTCGATTCCAGCCTAGAAAAAAAACGAAGCAGGATTAAGCAAAAAACATCTAAGTAAGAGCAGCGCGACTGGTGAAGAATATCAAAAAGGCAAAAAGGAAGCTACGGAGCACAACTATTTCTTCTGATTCACCAAAGATGAAAGACGAGAAGCTGTGGAACTGACTAAAAATAAATGTTCCTGCAGGGATGGTCCAGTAACTGTTAGTTCTTTAACAGCCGCAAAGCGTATGAAATTCCCACCGGAGCCTCTCGAAAATGCAGAAAGCGAGGACACGATACTGATCATTTAGGCGACACGTGCGTTAATCCGAACGGCGGCCGCATCCGAGCGCACGTCGGATTCTGGTGTTTGCTCTGGACCAATAATAGATATCCGGTAACTCCGGGCTCCGGAGCAGCACTCGGACTGGATCCCCCGGGGACCCGCGGTTTGGAGGAGCCACTTGGGCTGGACACTCCGGGCCCGGACCGGAGTGTCCAGCCAGGACGCTGCTGTACAACACACCTCATCTCACTCAGCCGAGGTGAAGCGGGTCGCGAGTCTGCCATGACCCGTCCATGACCCAACAGTCTACTCACACAAGTCCTTCCAATTTCTTGACGGCCGCTCGTCCGATCGACCTTGAATTCCACGCCTGTATCGTCGAGGACCCAGGGAAGCGCAGCCCCGACCGGACGTTTTTTTTGGACGAGCAGTTCCCAGGAAACGTTGAACGCCATTTGTCATTGACGGGGGCGCGACACAAGGACGGCTGGATTCCCCTAGGAAACAAGCCGCGGCCAAAAAACCCCACGGAGGTTCATCTAAAATGGCGGAGTCCCTCAGACCCAGAGACCTGAGCTCTGCAAACTGGAAATGTGTCATCAGGGTGGAGAAGCTGCTTGAAGCAGGGGCAAGAGCTTTGTTTACGTCCCAGCGACGGTGAGACGGCACCGTTCTGCTTCCTCCTATATCCGAACCCGACCGTGATATATGAGGAATATTAACGGGAGCGAAATGCTGCTGTTATGGTAACGTAAGCGCAGCATAATACAAGGGGCCGCAGTAAACCCTCCCTCCGTAATGTTCATTATATTAATGTTCAGCTTTTATTGAATCTGTTTGAGAGGACGTTGAGTCGTTCTAATGGTCATTTTTGGAAGCGGTAATTTATGCTGCCGCTGCTCTACTGTACCAGGTTTTACCGAGACGTGTTAATTCATATAAATGGCCTCCAGAATGACCATCGAAATAAATCAACAGTCTTTTTAACCATGTTCTATAAAACCCGACCGTTATGATCCTCATGAAGGGAGGATTTATTACAGGCCTCTGGTGTTTTACCGCACTAGTTTTATACAGGTGTTCCTAATAAACTGACACCTGGCAATCCTTATGAATTTCTGATCGGACAAATAGGGTCAAATATTTTTATTATTATTATTATTATCATCATCATATTACAGTGGTGATGTGCAAATTAGGTGATGAATATCAAAGTGAATAAAATATCGAACTATTAATGGATAAAAAGCACGTTTTCAATGGGCACTGCACTGGTTTAATATAATAAATGTTTAACGGTGAATTCTGAGTCTGAAATAAGGTTTGATAAAGGGCACTCAGCTCCTGTGTAGATCTGCCAGAGCCAAGGAAAAATAGGCTGCTCTGACAGATTCATCTTTGAGAGGAAGATCAATAATTCACAAAAACCATCATCAACCATAACCCAGCAGGTCCGTCAGCCTGTGGACTTCTCCGGTACGAATGGGAGCTTAAGTCTCTGCACAACCAAAGTCGTCCGGGAAAAGGTCAATTAAACATATTCACTTAAATAAATAGGTGTAAACCAGGAGGCGTCGTCATCGCGTTCAGTGGCTAGAACGTCTCACATTTTGGCCAATGAGGCCGAATTATCTGTCGTCAGCCAGCGTTTGCCGTGTGAACGTGGAGCTGCCGACCAGCGCGGATCAGTCTGACACCGGGGAAACCTCAAAAACCCGCAGATTCAAGGCGAGTTCTGGAGGATCGTGAGGTTGAAGCCGCCTCGATGAGCTGTGTGTCACCGCCACCACCACTGTCCTCTTTCACTGTCCCTCCCTTTCACATTTTACTCCCTCCCCCATTAAAGAAAAAGACCCCCCCTATAGAAAACCACCAGATCTGGCCACTCCACCACTCTAAATCCAGGACCCACTGTTTAAAACCATTTTTTTTTCAGCCACCGTGTCGGCCCTCGACTCACCTCCCTCCCTGCAGCGAATGACCTGAATGAATGATGAAGACTTTGTCTGCGGTGTCAAAAGCTCCAGTGAAACTTTTTTTTTTAAATAGAGGAGGAGGAGGAGGAGGAGGAGGATCAGTAAATAGAAAAGAAAATACAGCTGCTGCAGTGGGAGGAGAGAGCTGCAGACGCCGGCCGTCAGGACGCCGTCTTCGGCCTGTTCTTCGCTGCTCTTTGGGTCCTCCTGGCTCTTTCCGCCACCACCCTCTTCCTCCCGAACGAGCGGAGGACGCAGAAGACCCAGAGTCTCCATCAAATCTTCAGATAGTGTAACTGCATAATCTGTAAAATTAGGCCTGTGATCAAGAGGAGGAGATGTACTTAAGAAATAATAATAATCCCCGTCGCCATGACATCGATACTCCATTAGGAACAGCAGGATTAATTCATGCGCCTAAAATTCAGCCACTGTGTTTTTCTTCCATTTATCTCTTTATCTATTTTTTTTACTTTTTTCCTTCACTTCGATGTAACTGCTTTTTAATTTCTGTTTCATTACTCGTTTTAAATCCTACTTAAATGTGTCTTCCTTTCTATCATTTTCTGTTCCCTTATATCTGCTGCTGCCTCTTTATATCTATTTGGAGTCCTCTGCTTTGGACAGGTGCCTTTTTTTAATAAGCGTATCTCGTCTGCATTGGTTCCATAAGTGTCATGTCGTGCATGTGTGTAACAGGTCCAGTGTCTGACGACGGATTAATCAATACACAGACCCACAAAATACATCGTCAGGGACGACAAATAGTTCTGGGATCATTTTTAGGAGGAGCTGTCTTTGTTTTGTAGTTGTCCAGCTAAAATGTAAAAGTAATGAATGACGCTAAAAAGGTCCAATTCTTAATAGACTTTCCCAGTAATTTTCACATCATATGATGGTTTTATTAGAGGAGAAACGCTTCAGTGATTTTTGAGAGACAACTCAGTATCTGTAGAATTGTAACTATACCGCAAATGGAAATCAGTCCTAGAAGTAGCCGTCTACGGGTTTTTGGCTGCAATGGAGTTTCCCTCCGGACCAGGCCGCCGTGCATTTGCAGCGTTCCGGCGTGTTCTTCCCAACGGTTTCAGCCAGAATCACTTCCAGTAAACGCTGCCTCCGGCCGAACTCCGGGTCCAACAGACGGGGATAAAGAGCCCGGGAAACGCGGCCGATAACGCGGCGAAAGTTCGGAACTGACCCACGGGCGCAACCCCAAAAGTTGTCGCTCAACTCCACGTGCCTGCGCCCTCCCCATGAGGCCAGAGCCTCGGCTCCGGCGTCCGGTGTTTTAGAGGATTTGAAGCGTTGACTGGTTAAATGCTTTGGAGGCTTTTTTTCTCCACTGTTCGTAACCTGCATGACAGCAGCTTATCGACCTCCTGATATCCTAAATCCCGAGCTGACAGGGAAATGAAGCTGGAGGAGCCGAGCGGCGCCCTCCCCCCGGTCTCGCTTTATCGGCGTCGTGTCCTTGATCGACGTAACTTTTGCCCCTTAGCTCCTGCAGCTGCTGCGTATCCGGCGTTGTACTGGACGGCTCCTGGGAACGAGTAACCGCACGAATACAAATAAGGGTGTTGCTGCTGTACGACGAAGTAGCGTTCAACGGAATCTCTCCGGATTAAGGAAAAGCATTTTAAAAAATACATAAATGAAGCTTTTTGCAATGGTTAGGTGAGGGAGACTTTTTTCCTCCTGTCCCGTTCTGCCTTTACTTCTGCTACGTCCTCCTGTTCCAGTTTTCCTTCACGCTCTCCGAGCTGCCAGGGCCTCTACGTCATCCTCTCCGCTCGCCTTCCTCAAGCCGATCCGTCCCAGGACGCCGTTCTTTAAATATCGTTGCACTTCTGTCGCTCTGTCCTCCGGACCCACTTTTGAGCAACCCGCTGTGACCGCGTCACCGCCCGTGACCGCCCCGGATGTCCGGGGGGGGGCTCAGCTGAAAGCTCCGACTTCAGTCGTTGACCGCACGCCGGCTAGGCTCTGCGGGATCCTGGCCTACATCCTGTCCTTATGCGGGCTTAATAAAGATGCTCCACAACGATGGAGCCACAGCCAAAAGCCTCCGTCTCTAACCCCAATCAAGCAGTTCGAAGTAAACTGGCAGTTGCTCTGCTGCTGGTTCACAGGTTATCATAAATGCCGGGTCCTGTTTCCTTGAGTTACTTAACTTTTAACAGGTCCGGCATGTTATCAAAATCTAGATCAGATGAGAATTAGATCCAGTGGGGAGACCGGTCCAGAGGACATTAGGGGTGAGTATACTGGCAGGATAATACAGAAAAAGAGTCTCCATCATGCTAGTGGCGCTGTGAGGCTGGTGTTATGTTTAGCAGGTATGTTCAGCATCTTAGTTTCACCTGTTAGCATGCTGCAGTTTGCTAAATAGCACCTGGATTGGTGAAATCCATTAGAATGAACCCTCTGGGAACCACATTACCATCTAGTAATTTTTGTAATATATCCCAAGATAAGTGAAAACTTTGAGCTGCTGGTGGCGCTGGAGGGAAAGTCCTTAGGATTCATCCTCTGGGCACGATTCATGTTGCTATCAAATATCACGGCGATGTCTCCAGCGGTTGCCGAGATAATCGGATCTGCATGGAGCTGTTGGAAGAGCTAACAGAAAACTGCCATTTATCGAGCAGTGGATGGCGCTAGCATGGCTACAAACACACGTTCACAAAAAAGCTCCTTTCATTTTTTTTTTATTCATATACAAACAGTGCTTATCTGAAAATACAGTTGACCGAGTGCTTGTGGGTTTTTATATCAATATCGGTACGGAGAGTCAAAAGAAACGTTCTCGTTGCCTTCTGAAGCGTTTCCCTCGGCTCTGATCGCAGCTCCTGCAGACCTCAGTCTTTCTGTGAAGCTTCACAGCAGGACGTGGACACACAAGGAGGCTGAAGGAAGAGAAAGGAAAAGAACAAAACCCCAGAGAGGAGACGGTCAGGACCGGACGAGGGGCCGGGTTACGTACACTCGCAGCCACGTGTGCAGGTCTGGGCCTGCATTCATCGGACGCCTCGGAACCACTCCACCAGAAGCCGAACCGGGACTAAAAATACCCCCGCGGCGGATGACGCCTTCTCTCAGGGAGCAGGAGCTCTGGTTTCGTCTGGCTGACGTCACCGGTCTCACAACAGTCAGAACCGGGGGATTAAACCGGTGACAGCTTCTGGGAGGTTCTCCGAGACGTCTCGCTGTGTCGCTCTCGTCCATTTCCCCGATAAGGACTGAGCTCATAAGTCAGGAGCGTTTCTCCCGACGCTCTTTGCATGTTTCCCAGAGCGGTTCTTAAGAGGAAGAGCATGCACGCCATGTTAAGACGTCAGTTTTCAGATTCCCGTGGTTCAAGTAATGTGGCATATTTAACACGAATGTCTTAGTTTCTGTCCCTGGCTCGACTGATAAAAATAACACGGAGCATCTTAAGTTGTGATGCTTCAGGAAAACTGAGATTAAGTAATTCTGTCGGATGGATTCTACGACTATCTTGGTCGTTAAATGCTTTTGGGAAATGGACCCATGTTCTACGAATAATTGGATGCAAGAAAGACTAAATAGAAGCAACTTTTTCATATGTCGCCCTTCAGCAGGCATAATTCAGACCCCCCCAAACCCCATGTCTACACACCTGATACTTCAGCTCATCGGGTTCAGTCGATCTCCTTCTTCAGGTATCTCTTCATGACCGAGGCCACGTCTCCGCCCTCACTGCCCTCCGCCTCCAGTCTTTCGCCCTGAGGCCTTTCAAACCTTTGTCTCGTCCCCACGCCCCGAGAACTTCCTCCCGATCCGCTGGAGCTGGAGGACCCGGTTTCGGAGCTTTTCCTGCTGCGGTTCGAAGGCGGCAGCTCACCGAAGTGGACGCTCAGCGCCCTCCTGCCTCCCCTGACCGAGCTGGCCAGGCTGCTGGTGGACTGAGCTCTCCGGATGGCGGGCAGGATGTCGGACGCCGTGTCGTCGCGGCCGTTATCCCCAGTCAGACGGCGATTTTGGAAGACCATGGGTTCAGAACCCAGGGAGCCTTCGCCTCCGTCCTCTGTGACCAGACTCCCCAGCATGCCCCGCCTCAGTGGCTGGGGGGAACGCTGGATGGGGGTGGTCGCGGAGCGCAGGGGCTCCTCCGGGTCCTCCTCGGGGATGGAGAGGGAGGGAGGGTGATGGCGGGCGGAGGAAGCCAGCGAGGAGAGGCGAGGCATCGTGGGAGGTGAAGAGAGGGAATCGCTTGAGTTAAAGCGGGAGAGTTTGGCGCCGGCTGACGCCTGAGACTCGTTGATGGAGCGGGAACTGCTGGCGCGGGGCAGGAGCGGGGAGGACGGTTTGAGGATGCTGGGGCCAGGCCGGGGCTCCCGGTCTGGGCTGAGAGAGAGGGCCGAGGCCCTCCGTCTGAGAGTTGAGGCTCCGGTGGTTTGGTAAATGGGCAGGGAGATGGTGCTGCCGGCTCCGTCTCCTGCCTCGCCGCCAGCTCTGCGTTTACGGAGCCCGTCCAGCAGCTCAGACAGGGCCGAGGAGGACGGGGCCCGACCGAGACCTCTGGGCCCGACTCCTTCCTCCTCGGGATCCTTGCAAGAACTTTAGGGTGATAAAAGAGACACTAAAACTCTCACCGACAATCCTCGACCTTAAGATTTTTCAGTCTACTGTCATAAATTTCAGAAGCTGGAACCAAGAAGAGTTTGGCTCTTTGAACGCAGGATATTGGGCTCACCGGAAGCTGTAGTTACTCATGGTGTCGGCGACAGAGTGGCGGCCGCTGTAGGGGGAGCTGCCGCCGCGGGACCCCCCTCTCGGCACCCCCAACCACTGACGGATCCCCTCTCCAACGTCCTCCGTCCCGATGGAGCCGGCGCTGGACACCGAGTCACTGCAGAACAGAGCAACCCCTCATCACCGGGTCAAGGCCAGAATGGAGACACCTCGTCTCCAGGGTTAGGCGGCGAATGTGGGCTAATAGCTGCAGGGATCGACCTACCAGGCCACTGATTTCCAATCGCTTAGCTAATTAACGATGCTAAAAACTTGCACCACATGCATAATCCATCACTGGGCAACATACTGTTATTTAGATTTGCCACAGTTACACCATAGTTGCATGGGAGGTTAAGGCCGTTTTAGACCAGCTATTGGTCGGACGACTGGTTCTTATCGGTGTGTTCAAATGCTCATGGAAAAATAGGAAAAATGCACATGACCTTTAAGCTGTGGTGCAGCAGTGGCCCATGGTCTGTTAATAGCAATGCAGGCAGCCATTTTCACTCGCATTCATTTGTTCACAGCCGTTTTTTCATAACATTTCAGTCGCCGAGTGAACGGCTGAGATCTGAGAAATGTGGCGAGATCGGCGGAGAGAAGTCTCCGGGTCAGGAATCACGAGGAGTCCGATGGTCAGACAGGTTAACGAACCTCCCGAGTCAATCAGGATTAAAAGCGCCACAGTACACAGGTCACTTCCTGCTTTTACTTTGACCTACTGTGACAGTTTTACTTGAATTTCTGGCACTTGAGCCTAATGAAGCACCAGCTCAGATACACAGTACTAGAACTGAGAAGAATCGCTGTTGGGAGTCGTTGTCATGGCTCGGACGTCGAAGTAGCGATGACAGCAGCTCCGACGACGACGTGAACGCAGCGTATTCACGTCTTCAAAGGATCAGGTCTGAATGAGCGAAAACTCACATGAAATTCAGGTGGAGTGGATTCAAACAGGACCCACGGAGCCTGATCCTGAACCGCCTTGTAGAACCACTGTGGTTCTGCCTCATTGAGTGACAGGAGAACTTGTTTTTGTCATAATTTTACTGTGAGGCTACTGCATTTTTAACAAAGTCAGCAAACGGCCTTGGTTTTGTCTCACGACTTCCAAAATTCAAAATTCCTCCACTTGGGTTTTTTGTTGTTTTTTTTTCTATTTCATAATCATTTAATCAGAGCTGTTCACTAGTTTTCCTTCATTTTGTGTAACAAAGAAAACGACACCAGTCCGGTTTCAGGCTACGTTCATTTTCATTTTCACCTCCGTATAAATGTTTCATCCAACGTGGATAAACTGTCTGATCCTCTATCGACGTGCTTGATCCTCAGGACTTCTTAGAGCCGCGCCTGCGTCTCCCAGATCTCGGCTGTTACTTTGGTGAGTAGTGTTATTATTAGCGGTGGCGATGGCGGCCGACACTACAAAAACGAAACCTCAATTATATTAAAGTGGCATTTACCCATTAACAGGCCATGTTCTCTCTCATGTTTAATTCAGCATAATTACAATGAGATGTTCAATGAGGACACTTCAAGGCCTGATGCAATGCTCGCGTCACACACACACACACACACACACACACATCCCCAGACGTTATCAAGTCTCACACACACACACACACACACACACACACACACACACACACACACACACACACACGCACACGCACGAGGCTCTTACAGGTCTCTCTTTCGAGTAAGGGAATCCACGGCGGTTTGAACACTGGAGCGAAGGGCAGAGCGGTGAGAGTTTGAGTTTCAGCGTCAGAGGAAGCGCTAAGATCCTTTAATTCAGTAAAAGTACTTATACCACACTGTTAAATTACTCCATTACAAGTAAAAGTCCTGCACTGATAGTGTTTCTTCATGTAAATATCATGTAAATATAAGCAGGGAAATGTACTTTTAAAAGTGAGTGTAGAGTAAAATGTTTTAAGACAGAGAAATGTCCGTCAAAAAGTGAAACCTTTACAATGTTTGTTTAATCCAACCAATAGCCAAAACCTATTGATTAAAGCTAATATATAATATTAAAGTTTTTTTTTAAAAATTCAAAATCTCACATCTGAGAAGCTGGAACAACAAAATGTTTCACGACAAATGAATTTTGATAATCAAAGTAGTTGCCAATTTAATTTTAATCTACTGTAGACATCATATTTTATAAGGTCTTCATATGTTGTGTAAAAACTTTAACAGGTAAAGTTAACTGGTAACTAAAGCTGCCAAATGTATGATTGTCAAATAAAGCTGCCAATAAAGCTGCCAAATAAAGAAGTGGAGGAAAAAAGATACGAGTGGAGCAGGAGTAGCTGCAAAGTGGCATGAAAAGAAGAAATACCCAAGTACAAGTAAAAGTACTTCAAATTTGTTCTCGAGTACGGTAACCCCCGCGGGGGGGTGCGATACCTTTCAGAGTCGCTCTCGTCGCTGGAGTCCACCTCCTCCAGGGCGGCCTGCAGGTCCACGATGCGGCGGATGGACGTCTCCAGGTCGGCCTGCAGCGTCTGTCTGACGGCGCTCAGCTCCTCCACCTGCATCTCCTGCAGACAGACGTAGTGGGATCAACGTTAAGGGCAGCGTCTGGTGGACGGGGGGCCTCCGATGGCCCGGCTGCGCTGTTTTCTTCCCCCGGCCCTGCAAAGACCCCAGGGCTCAATCACAGCCACAGAAATTACCTGCGCCCTCGCCCATATTAGCTCATCAGTCAAACACTGACCCTCCAGTTGTATGCACCCCCCCCCACACACAGTCCGACGTCCCAGCCCCCCCCCACACACACACACCCAGCCCCCCCCCCGTGGTTTGCACCGCTCCGCTCGGCTTATTTAGAAGAATATTGTTACATGCGCATGGTGACATTGGGAGAATAGAGTGATTTATTCATTCATCTCATCTGTTTTTGTTGTTGTTGTTGTCGTTGTTGTTGTTGTTGTTGTTGTTACACTCTCTCTCTCTCTAGCATCCTCTCACACATGCCTAGACAAACACACACACACAGACACACACACAAAAAAGCTTCTAGGCTTTCAAAGTTATTGGCTTTGTTGGCTTTGAGGAGACGGGTGTCGGTGCAGTGGTTGTCATGGTTACACATAAGCATGTATCAACGTGTATTAGTGTGCATGTGTGTGTTTGGGTGTGTGCGTGTGTGACCATGTGTGTGTGCATGCATGCATGTGTGCGTGCGTGCGTGTGTGTGTGTGTGTGTGTGTGTGTGCGCGCGCCCATAACCTTGAAGAGACAATGAGGATTAATCACAGTCAGAGAGAGAAAGCAGGATGAGGCAGAGATGACGTTAAGAACATTGAGGGGAGGTGGGTGGAGGAGGAGTGTGTGTGTGTGTGTGTGTGTGTGTGCTCTGTTGTATGTATGAATATGTCTATTCATGCGGGCTGTGTGTATGTGTGTGTACGTGTGTGTGTGTTTGCATAGTTGGTTGGTGGGTTGTTAAAGGGCATCCTTGTACGTGTGTGTATGTGTTTGTGTGTGTGTGTGTGTGTTGCTTTGTGCTAATAACTGAATAATTATTGAAGCTCCTTCTCTTCTCCGCAGCTCGTAGGTCACAAAGAAATCTGCTGTGAGCAAGAACAAGAACATGATTGAGTCTGTGAGTCTGAGTGGAAGCGGCATCTTTGCTGAGCAAGAAACACGTTGATCAAAGAGTTTATTTATTAATTCTGTCGATAAATAACAATCTCACAGTTTACTCAAAAAACAATCTGCCCTGAGATTATTTCGGATATTTGTTTGAGAATTCTTTGTGCCGGAGAGATGACAAGAAAAAGTTCACTTTTCAGATTTTGATCAGATTTTCATCAAACAAAAATTCTGGTTTATTATTTTGGTCATTTTTGAAATATATATATATTTTCTTATTTCAATCATTTATGAGAACACAGTGCTCTAAAAAAGATGGTTTGATCTGGGAAGGGGAAGATGTTGCAGCAACACGGTCAGACAATCATACAGGAAACACACCAACAGTTTATCCTGGTTTTCTAAACTACTTGAAACTGAGCTGAAATTCAACTGTTGCCACATTGTCCCATAACTATGATGAATACGGTGGAAAGAAATACCCCCCCCAGTCAAAATTTTAAGCAAGATTAATGTATTGATTTTATTTTTGTACAGGTTTAGAGTGAAATAAAGGAGAGTAGCACTAGACTCTAGAGACCAAGTCTGCAGCCACATGTACATGTAAACATCTGGCTGTGTACTTACATACACACACACACACACCATGTAAAAACATGCACACACACACACACGTATCAGTCCAAAGGGAAACACTGATCTCTCAGGTCTGAGTGAGCCGAGGTTCCCCAACAGAAAAAGCTTTGACCCCTTTAGTCTAAGCCTCAACGAGGGAACGTCCGGTGGGTCCCGGCCTCAGGACCCGAACTAATGGTTCTACTGTTATAACCTTCTCTAGTCTGATCATCTGACTGCCTGTGTTTCTTTCCCCTTCCGATTTTCCTGAACTCAGCAAACTTACTGGGTAAAATGAAACTACAACCGAGAGAAATTAAGCCCATAGTAGGAAAATGAGGCCAAAGTTGTCATAAATGAATCCTTCAAAAACTGCACCCAAGTTCAATAAGCCTTTACATACAATAAAAGCTGCAGGGAGGCTCTTGGTGATGATCCGGCCGATTTTGTGACCAAATCCTACCGGATATCATATTTCCTGAACCGCGGTTATTACACCTTAGGTTTGAATGTATCAGCCGTTAAGAGCTGTAATAATTACAGGATGTGTACAGGTGTGTCCCTGCTCTGAGGGTAGGTTGGAAACCTTCCCTCCTGCTCCTGCTGTGCTGCCATCAAACCCGTGCAGTGATGACAGTGATTTTTCTAAAGCTCCAGATAACACACCAGCTGTTGTTTTCCTTAATGAGAACGGTGGAGATGGGACTGGTTTTTAAAGTGCGATGTACTTTCCGTTTGGAGGAAGCGTTTTTTGGGGGGTTTTTGCCTCACAGCCTTCATATGAGAGATGCCTGTTGGGGGTTATATTTAGCCCCGGTGGTGCCCGGGCAGACATGGCGGTGATCTGTCTGCAGGTGTCGGGGACGCCAGAGACCAGAACCGGCGAGGAACTATCCTGTCCCTGCAGTTGCCTCCGTTTCTGGGCAAGGAGCCGCCATTTGTCTCAGTGCGATGAAACACCTTTTCTTCTTTTTTTTCCAGCCACTATTGTTGTTCTTTTCCCGCTTATTTTTAAAGAAGACATCAAAAGCGTGACACAAAAGAATAAGAAGAGCCAAAAGAGGACAAAAGAAAAAAAAAACATGTTGACGTCAGGAGAAAACAGCTGACGCGATTCAGGGATGAAAATACAGCTGAGGCTGATGGGATGGTGCTGAGTCATTAGGGGTTTACCCTCAAGGGACATTGAATATCTCGCAGCAAAACCCATGGCCATCTACCTAACAATCGTCGAGTTATTCCACTCTGAAGGGGGGGGGGGCTCTAAGGAGGGGCAGCTCCATTATTGAAATAATAGTTTAAAATTTAGGGAAATATGCTTTTTCTTAGAGTTTGGTGAGAGGAAGGGTACCACTCATATCTATGTGTCATTAGGAAGCTGCAGCCAGGAGCCCCCCCCGCCACCAACACCACCCCACCACCCCTTCGGCGAACCGATTAATCTTTCCCTTCCCTTTTTCTGTCTTTTTCTTAGAAAAACGCCTTGACGGAGCCTCGGCTGGCTGAGAGGAGATCTACAGAACTACGGGAGCCAGGGAGGTGGAGGGGGCTCGCTGCACCTCACTGAATTTTTCAGATGAACCGAAGGATGAAGTTTCACTGCTGCTCCTTGAGCTAAACGAACCGTGTTAAAACGCTCGGGATGATCCGAAGAGTCACGGAGCTGAAAATCAGGCCTGATGTCAATGAAAAGTTGATGTTTTGTGTGCACGTGTATCCGTGACAGCAGTGGTGGAGGAAGACACAGTGTGGAGAGGACGGACGGAGGGACGGACGGAGGGACGGACGGAGGGACGGACGGAGGGACGGATGGAGGGACGGAGGGATGGAGGGAAGGAGGGATGGACGGAGGGACAGAGGGACGGATGGGAGGGACGGACAGAGGGATGGAGGGATGGAGGGAAGGAGAGACAGATGGGAGGGGGGATGGAGGGACGGACGGAGGACGGACGGACGGACGGAGGGACGGACGACGGCGGGCTTGTTACCAGCTCCATGCGCCTGCGGCCGCTGTCCTCCGCCCTCTGGCTCAGCTCCTCCATCTCCACCCTCATCTCCTGCAGGCGCTGCAGGTAGTAGCGGGCGTTCTCCCGCTCCCGGGCCTCGGCCTGGGCGCTCTGCTCCAGCTCCTCCCCCAGACGGACCACGCTGTCCCTCAAACGCAGCACCAGCACCTGGGGGCACATTGTAGGACCGGGGCAAAGGTTCGGAGAAGGCCGTGCGGAGGACAAAGGGAGATGGGGACGGAATCTGCCTTCCCTACCTCGAACCTCTTGACCTGCCCCCTCTGAAACTCCAGCTTGTTCTCCAGGTCACACACGCGCGCCTCCTGTTTACTGACGATGCTGCGCCCCACGGTGGACGACTCCAGGAACTGCACCCTCGACGCCGACTGCTGGAGCTGGTTACCAGGGAGGAGTGAGCCACAGAACAGAGTTGGAGATGCGAAGGAGGCACCTACAGATCAGTGACAGCTCCGCCTGAAGCTCGCAGCTACACTGAGGCGTGTAACAAGGCGGTTAAATGACCCAGAAATCCATTATCAGCCGGCTTCAGTAGCGCGCGGCTCATAAACCTCCGAGTGCTGCATTTATATATATATTTGTTTTTCTTAATTTATTCTTATTTTTTTCCACTGTCTAACAAAGATTACCTCCTCCTGCAACGAGTGACTTTGTTTCCTCGCCTCCTCTAGTTCAGCCTGCAGCTCCCGGATCTGGGAGATATCACTGGAGGACTGAAGGGGAGAGAGAGAGAGAGAGAGGGGGGCGGTCAGAGGGCGAGATTCCCAGCGGCGGCGGTTTCCAGTCATGTACGGAGGCGGCGAGGACGAACGGCGAACCTGAGCGATGAGCGCCTTGTGCTTCTTCATGAGCTCGTTGAGGTCCTCCTGGTCCTCCTCCAGCCTCTTCAGCAGGTCCGCCTTCTCGTGCTGCAGCAGGGCTAACTGCTCGTCCACCTGCACACATGCAGAGACGGGTGGAGGCGGGGTGACTTACCTGTCCACGTTACCTGTCCACGTTACCCGTCCCCCCCACAGGCAAAAACTACACTCACCATACTCTTCTGTTTGCAGATATTTTCCAGTTCGATCTGTGTGTTCTCCAGCTCCTGGGAGAGGGTGGTCTGAATGCTCTCGGCCTCCAGACGCCTCGTCTCGCTCTCCTCCAGCTGGTTCAGAGACAGGGTGGGGGGGTCAGGAAGGTTTGTCAAACAGAGCGGAAGGTGACGACCCCCCAGACTCATGGGTCAACATTGGTGGTGTGTACCTGACAGTGTAGACGCTCTATCTGCTCTTTGCTGCCATTGGGCGGGTTCGGTCCCGAGCTGTCGACGGTGGCGAGGAGCAGCTGGGCGTCGGCCAACAGGGCGTGAGTCCTCTTCAGGTCTCGCCTCAGCTTCCTCTCCACGTCGAAGTCCCTGTGTCCCACCTGCAAGACCAGAGATCTGAGACCAGTCCCTCCTTAAAAGGGTTTACCCCTAAAAGAGCTTAGCATCTTATCTGGAGCAGGAAAAAAACACACTCTTTATTCTAAATGATTTAGACTATTTGTCAGTAAACTGTATGTGTGTGTGTGTGTGTGTGTGTGTGTGTGTGTGTGTGTGTGTGTGTGTGTGTGTGTGTGTGTGTGTGGGTGTGTTCTGTACCTGGTCGCACAGAGTTGCGATGAGTCCTTCCAGGTCGTGCTTCTCGTGAATCACCATCTGTTTCTCCTCGTACTCCTGCTCCAGCTGCATCTCCAGCTGCCTCAGCTGCTCACAACGCACACACACATACATTAAAGATAAATAAACAGGGATGAAGAACCCGTCTGGATGACAGGGAACCTTCCCCATAGCAGGAGGCATCACGACGAGCATAAGAAACATCACCATCTATGGAAGAACATAAAAATAAACGGTATAAATGACGGAGGCCCCCGATCCTCTGTGGGAGAAATGAGCCAGAGTTCGGTTTAAACTCTCTTCCAGAGGGACGAAGCCTAAGTCCTGGGGGGGGGGGTGTGTCACCGGGCGGCTCCGCCGTGACTCTCTGGCTTGTAAACTCTGCCACCCGCAGGTATAACCCTGCGTCGGCCCGACATCGGTTCCCGAGCCACATTCTGACAGTCGGGTTCCGGTTTGGATTCAGGTTTCAGGTTTGTTTCTGCTCCACAGCCAACGAATCCCATGTTAAATTAAACTGCTTTAAACTAATGGTCCCAAAGTGTGATTACACTATCTGGGATCTTTACATTTGGTTTTCAAAGTGGGATTTACTACAAATTTTGTTACCATTAATTTATGATTAGTTTTAGGTTCATATTTTTCTCTTTGCTCATTTGGGAACATCTGCACTGGTCACATTCGTTTCACAGTGAAATTCTCTTTAGTCCAAACTGAACAGAGGAATAAAGAAATGCAGCGGCTTGATTACGGCTGAATGATGAGTTGATTGACAGGAAATAGTCGGTGGTTTAGTCATTTTGTTCTGCTTCTACAAATGTGTGAATTTGCTGGTTTTCTCAATTATTCATCATTTCATACTGAACATGTTGGAGGTTTTGATTGTTGATCAGACAAAATGAGATATTTGAAGGCATCCAAGACCAAAGAATAAAGGATTAAATATGAAATAATGACCAAATAATCTCCGGGTTAATGTTGCTGCAGTAGAGTTTAAACCATTTTTTTCAGGGACAGTTTCAGTACCTGCTGCAGAACCACAGGCTAATGGCTTCATTTTACATTTCAGAAGCCGCCTCCGCCTGCATCCACCTGTGGGGATCAAGCACCTGGACGCCAGGTATCGGCTCCGCATGCATTCGCATAGTAGTCGGCTCCTTGTGAATCACACGCTGAGGGTCACGAGGCCGAATCGCTGATCCGACTGAGAAAAACCTGCAGAAATTTGTGCCTGTGCGTCGATGTAGCTGCAGAGGTGTGATGTAACTGCTGTCTGGTTGCATAACTTTATGGAATAAGGGAAAAAAAAATAAAAGGCTGAGTGGATCGTTCAGAGAAGAGAAATGTTTTACTCCTTTCAGCCAAAGAGGGAAAAAGAGCCTTGCTAACAAAACCAAGCCCATGAAGTTCAGCGTTGGTTGAATTTATACTCAACATGATGATACTTAGGACTAAAAATGGCTGAAAATGACTAAAAATGACTAAGAGTGCTCAATGTCTGGGAAATGTAATCTGTAAAGCTTCTCTCGCTGCAGAGTAAGTTTTACCTTATGTTCAGCTCATAACTGCCAAGTTGTCACATTCGTTCGCCTTCTACCAAACCGGTCTGGCAGCAACCAATTTTACATTCCGAGAGAGAGAACAAATTTCATCTAACAAGTTATTATATCTTATGTTTGGACATCAGAGTTGCTTAAAAATGGCTGAAGGCGTCACTGGGACCGACCGTGGACGCTCAGTCTCGTATCTGCAGAGGCACTATGGTGTTTTCCTTATGTAAAAGTAAAAATCAAGAATCTGTTAAATGGAATCAAAATCATACTCAAAGACGTTTAACACATCCTGTAAGTTTTAACTGCGAAATGTTCCCAAAGTATCAAAACTACCAATTATGCAGCAGAATGGCCCCTATCGATGTTATATTCATTTATATTATTGCTGATGGTGAGAGTTGAGCTAACATTAGCAGCTTTGTACTGTTGGGTATTTTAATTCATAATAGTGCTTCATGTTTTATAACTTGTAACCAAGGCTGTTTAATAAATGTAGTGGAATAAATAAAAGAAATGAAACAAGTCCAAGTTCCACACAGGCCGGCGACTGATGCGAAATGCATGCTGGGAACTGGTCTACCCCAGGTCGACAAGCCCCAGAGCAGCCGGGATAAAACAAGTGGAGCGAGAACACGTGCAGACACTTCCGGACACTTCCGGACCTGCGGTCATGAGCGGGTCGGACTGCGTTACACCCACCCTTCTCTGGGACGACTTGTGCACGTCCTCCAGCTCCTCCTCTTTATCCTCCAGCTCCTTCTGATGGATCTGCTTCATCCGCTCCATCTCCATCTCGAACCTCATGTGGACCTGCCGGAGAGAGGAGGCGCGAGAGGTTGAGAAACGGCGGCGCCGGGCGAACACACCTGAGCGCGTCCGTGTGCGGCGCGGGCACCTGCTGCTGCTGCTGTATGTTGGCGGTGAGCTTGGCGACCTCCTCCGCCCTCTCGCCGGCCTGGGCCTCCAGGAGGCGGAGCTGCTTCTTCAGGTCGGGCAGGGAGTCCGAGGCCAGGTCCACGGGCAGGCTGAGGTCGCGGATCTGAGCACACAGCTCCTCCTTCTGCTTATGCAGGCGGCCCACCTCCACCTGGCTCTCCTGCACGCACACCCCCACCCACCCACCCACACACACACACACACACACACACACACACACACACACACACACACACACACACACACACACACACACACACACACACACACACACACACACGCGCAGTACGTGTCAGTGGTACCAAAACATTTTTGTTCATCTTCCAGCTCTGAAATTCCCTTTTTTGTCGGGTGGTTACTGGAGCATCTCTGGAGCCGGAGCAGTTAAACAGCCTCATCTCGCTGAATGAAACCTTGGCAGGTTTGGCCACATGGGAGACGAAGCCGAACACACACACACACACAAACACACACACACACACACACAAACACACTCACAGACACACACAACAACAGCAACACAGAGAAGAAACAGCAGAGTTTCTCACGGAAACAGTCACATTTTAACAACTGATTATTTCACACGGATCTTGTCTCGTGTATTAAATTCAATGAGCAGTAATTAGATTTAATTACTTTTTACCTTGACTTTTATTTATAAGAAACTTATCGACCCACTAATAAATATCTTATTAACAGTGAATCAAGGACTGATTACACTGCGAGAAGGGCCCCTGTGGTAACTCTACAGCGCTGCTGAGCCTTTTAGCCTCTTTTGGAGACTCGTTTTGGTTCGGTTTCGACTCTGACTGTGTCCAAAAAACCCTCCCTATTCACCTGAGACACTCAGAGGGCGTGAATTTATCCCTGAAAAATTCAGTGCAAAGGGAGGATGATTGTTAGTCTCTTGTGTTGTTAAACGGACTCAAAATCTTTTTTTTCTTTTTTTTAAACAGGCAGCGAACAGAAAATTTCCTTTTCATCCAGATGGTCGGAGGAAGCTTTTGAAGATTGTGGAAATTACAGCTGTGACTGCTCGTGTGTTTTCATCTACATCAGGACGAATGCTGTGTTTTGTTTCTCCCACCAAAAGTTTCATGGCTTTGCTTTATAGTTTCAGACACGTTTTGTTCCTCTGTAGCAGCTGGATATTAAACATGAGGCTCGTGCCAGGTAACATTATCGCCTTTTTTTCATTTTCGTTTTTCTTTATTCTCTTTTTTGTTGTCATTGACTCGTGTTCCTTTTTTCTTTTACCTCCTGCTGCTGTTTGCACATATTTACTTCATCTCGATGTTAATGATTTCATGAAATTCTTTTTTTGGGGGGGTGGGGGGTCTCGAGTTTATGGCTTGAATAAGTAAAAACCGAACGGTGGATCCCGACAACCCTGGCCGGACTTTCGCTCTCTCGCTCCGCGTCGCCTGTGGCTCGACACATTGACCCTTCGAGGGCGAGAAACGCTTTCAGGGTCGGATGCACTGTTGACTGAGCGCTGATCCATCACACGCCCGTCTTGGACCCGTCGACCTGTGCACGTTCTTTGTTCACGTCAGCTGCCCCCCCCCGCGAACGCACCTGCAGGCTGCGGCGCAGGGCGTATATCTCCACCCCCAGGGCCGCGTTCTCCTGGAAGCTTTTGTCCTTCTGCTCTCTCTCGTTCTCGGCCTCCTCCAGAGCATGAGCCAACTCGTTGTCAAACCTGAACAGACAGACAAAACCAAAATGTACGGAAAAAACACAGAGAGCGGTCAGACGCCGTTTAGGTAAAACGCTGCATGTAAAAGAGCAAGAATCACTGCAGAGCTGGTTTTATCCCAGCGGCCAATCAGATTAGATCAACTGGATAAATATTAATCCCCAGTGGGAAAACCCTTTTCTCTTTTATTTTTTTTTTTGGTACAGTTTCAAATAACCAAAGAGCTTCAGTATTGTCCTACATATAAATGAATCATTATTATTCCTAATGCATTAACTTACAAGCAGCATATTAATGTTGTAGCTGGTGGAAGTGGATTTATATACTGACCGTTCATTTAATCTGTTACAATGCATCAGATTTTATAAAACGATCTTGTGTTTTTGTAACTAATAACTTGATAAATGAAGTTAAAGGTACAATATTTCATTTCAAGTGACATAAACTGGAAATACTCGAGTAAAGTTTCTGAACCTACACTACTACATATCGGCACAGCTGCAAACGCGCTAACGCATAAACTGACACATATTCCAAAATGGATGTCAGCTTAGCTCAAGAGCCGCTGAATTTAAAGACAATTAAAATGCAAACAGGTGAGAAACATGAAATAAAAGATTGTAGCAACAAAACATGTTAAAAGTAACTAGATCTAATATCTAGTAAAATAAAAAAGGAAAAAGAAAAGAAAAGAAACAAACAGGCGAGTGTCACGTTTTTAGAGAGACTCCTTTGTCCTAGACGACCTTTGAACGCCAGTTTCTATCCCCCAGAACCGTGTCTGATAAATCTGTAATCGAACCAATGGCAGATCAAGCTCTTTAATAAACTCCTTAATCCTGTTCCGGTCATTGGCACTAATGCTGTAACACTGACGGATCTACAGGGTAAAACAAGGACTTTGGTTTCTTGAGGGGAAAAAAGACCCGGAAAAGATCTGCAAAGACAGAATCAGCAGGTACAGAGATCACTGCTAAATCTAAGGCTTTTTAACTCCGGTTTGTTCTCCTCCACCAGCTCCTGAGGGAAACCTCTGGCTCTTTAGCCGTTAAATGCTCCACCACGTTAACCAGCTGGTCTCTGACTGTCTGTTGTTTGCTGCTATGAGAGCGGTGAGACTGGACCAGAACAGTGAAGTTCTTGTCCGGACGGATAAAACGACGACTCTGCAGGTTCATTGACACCAGAGACACTGTTTTCACTTTGACATTTGATACGTTATGGTTAAAATATCTATTTTAGCCCCTTTAAAGACAATAAATATTAGGCACCACCATTTTCTGATCGGTTTAATTTAGTATAAATCTGGACATCGGGATATTTGCAGGCTTATCAAGCTGCTGATTTTGATGAGAATCGGTTTCGCCGCCTCTTTCCTTTCTCAGAGGTCAGTGACCGGCTCCTTCGCCCAACCAATTTCGGGGTCGAGGCGAACAACGTCCCCCCATCAAAACCCGTCACCTGTGTTCAGGGTGCGATGACGCCACACCCGAAAGAGGAAGAGGCGCACACGGACCTTCTCTGTTTGCGGTCCAGCTCGTGCATACGGCTCTGCAGGCTGTCGGTGAGGACTCGGGCGTCCTGGAGGTCGGAGGTCACGCGGCGGCAGTGGCGTTTCAGATCCGTCGCGCTCCTCCGGGACTGCTCCAGCTGGGCCTGGAGCGCCGCCACCTTCGCACACACAGACACACATACACACACACGGAGTATTATTATCCTCAGATATTTAATCTGCGAGCGGCGTTGCCGTGCACGTCGGCGTGTCCTGACTCACCTTGGTATCGAGCTGTTGCCGGGTCTGTCTCTCCGTCTCCAGTTTTTCCTCCGTCTGCTTCAGTCGTCTGCGGACAAACTCCACCTCCGTCTGGCAGCAGTCCAGCTGCATGGCCAGCTCACTTTCTGTGGGGGGGGAGTGGACCTTGTCAGGTGATGGTCAGGGTCACTTCAAATCTGGAGATATTTTTTTGTCACTGGGTTATAAGTCTTTTAATGTGACTAAACTGTGCGCTGCTCATCCTGAGGATGCAAATAAGCAACGCAACCGCTCGTCTTTATCACCTTAGACCAAACAGGAGAATCCCAGGAACCGACAGAGGGACATTAACTAAAAAACACAGACCCACCACCGCTTCACTTTTTCTCCGTCTAAATTTTTTAGCCGAGTTACTACGGCGTTTTTCTCCACAATCGGCCGTAACGCCGCCAGAACGACACGGCCAATAGGTCGCGATCAGGTGTTGACATGTCGTCATGCAGGAAAGTATGCGGGTTAAACAGTATGCTCCAGTTTCTATACAGTTAAATCTTTAAAAAATGACATGGAACTAACAGCGGCAAATGTAATGTGATCCTGCCTCCAGCTGGAAAACACTACAAAGCAAAAGCAATATTCAAATCGAGTATTTTCTCCTAAAAAATGTTTTTACCTGCAAGATGTATTCTTCCTGCTAAAAGGTAATTTTTCTGTTTTACTGGGACATGCTCAGGTGTCACAGTGACCAGAGCCTGTGATATTCAGACTCCACTGGTTCAGTTGTAAAACTTTGTCGAATTTGATCTTGAAAAAATCCGAGTTGTTTAGGATAAATATACAGAACGAGGCCGATTGTGGACATTTTTTTCCACATCGTCCATGTAACCCCTGGCAACTGAAACCGGGCCGACGACAGCAACAGGCACATGAATGAGTCTGGCTTTTGTTTTCCTCAGCGCGGGACGGATGACAGGTGGGCGGAGCCCCCGTGACCTTTACCTGTCCCCGCTCCTCTCCGGCTCTCAGCCGCCAGAGCTTTCTGCTTCTCCTCCTCCAGCTGCTTCTCCAGCGTTTCCATGGCGACTTTACACTGGTCTAGACGAGCCTGACAGTAACAGTAAACATGATGGACAAGGGTTAAACGAGCGGTGAAAGGATGTCGTCACTTTACAGGCGGTTCCTCGGGACTCGTTTACCGAGGAACGAGTAATAGATTACTTTTCGGCCCGGTCTACCTGCAGGTCCTTGTTCTCCCTGCTGAGGCGAAGTCTCTCTGACCTCTCCACATCCAGGGCCTGTCCCACAGCATCACCGCGGAAACGCTCGTCGCTCAGCTCGGATGTCAGAGCCGTGACCTGCACACACGGATCACAGCATGAACAGCGTGTGTGTGTGCAGTGTGTGCGTGCATGTGTGTGTTCCCTGCCCAGGACAAACCTTGGTCTCCAGGCTGTCCGAAGTCTGCCTCAGCTCGTTTCTCTCCTTCTCCGATTTCTCCAGACGTCGTCTCAGAGCTGACACCTCGTCCTGGCGGGAGGGAAAAGAAAAGGACCGTCTCACAGCAGCCGACACATCCTTTAAATCGCGTCTCGAAACATCTGTCGGTTTGCCGCCATTATTTTACCGTCCAGTCTTTTGCCGCGACACGAGTCCACCTGGTGCTCACGTAGTTTGCACCTGCCCGTGGACGCCGACCTTCTCACTGATCAGTCGTCTGTTTGCTTCCCTGTGTCGTTTCGTCTTTGGTGTCTAAAACGCTTCATTCATAAATCTGCTCAAAAGCAACGCAACGTGTCGTTTCCAGGTGTCAGACACGAGATCAGACACCGCTCAGGTTACGTGCGTCATGCGATGACGGCCGGCACTTTACAATTCAAGATCTTGGGCGACTTTACAGACGAGTGGAACGTTAAAAATCGGTTTGCATGAATCAGTAGCGCATGCTCCTGAATGAGCCAGTGGAACCGGAGGTCAGAGGTCGTGTCTACTCCAACCATGGAAACTGACAGGGAGGCTCCAGGAAGCGACCGGGCGAGGGACCAGTCCAGCTCGTAAACCACCACGTTTTCACACTCGGGCTTGGTACAGATTAAACGAAGGAGATATGACGTGATATAAACTATTCTTTTAACGAAACATAACTGTGTGTGTGAAGCCCCTCATTTGTGGAGTCTGTGTGTGTGTGTGTGTGTGTGTGTTTGTGTGTGTGTGTACCTCCTTGGCCCTGAGCCTCATGTTGTCCATGTTAACGTCGAGCAGAGGACGAACGCGGCAGAAAAGTTTCCACCAGCTCCACTTGGCCACGACTCTCAGAGCCCTCAGGTTCCTCTGCAGACAGCTGACCGCCATCTGCTGCACCTGGAGACGCACACACACACACACGCACGCACGCACGCACGCACGCACGCACGCACGCACGCACACACACACACACACACACACACACACACACACACACACACACGGTCGTTTCAGTAAAATCTGTGCATTGAATCCGCAGTCGACCACAGCCTCATATCCTTAGGTGCCGTTTTTCCAAACTAACTCTAAAAGAAAAAAATTAGTCGATAGCTAAGTAAATCACAAAAACTAAAAAAAAAAAAACTAAAAAAAAAAATAAAGCCACAAGAGGCATTTGAAAGATGCTATTATCACCTAGAACTTGTATGTATAGAGACTTTATGAGGGTGAAGTGAACGTTTTCAAGGTTTTTAAAGGAGAGGTCACTCTGAAAAACTGCAAAGGACATTTTATCATTTTTTTTTTTTTTATTTTACAGACTAAATCTGGAAAATAATAAAACAATCAGCAGATAATAATAAAAATAACTGTAGGTATAGAAGTGTTGTGTTTGCACTAAAACCGACCGGCAGACGAGCGCAGGACACCGACCTTGAGTTTGCGGTATTTCTGACGGGCCAGATGTCCCATGCAGGCGGCTTGTAGAAAGACCAACCAGCCGGTCACCTGCTGGTCCCTCTGCTGCTCCAGGTAGCGCAGGACACCCCGCCTCATGAACACCTGAGAAACAGCGGGAAGGAAGTCAGAGCGGCCGGGAAGCGGCCGGGAAGCGGCCAGGAAGCGGCCGGGAAGCTCTGCTACTTTGATCTGAGGAGCTCGGACATGTTCTCACCCTGCTGGCGCCCAGGACGGTGCTCCTCTTCTCCAGGTCCAGCTCCACCAGCAGCTCCTCCACAGCCTGAGACACAGAGAGAGAGAGAGAGGGAATCAACGTATTGACCCGAGCTTAACGTCCCGGACGGGGCGTTGGCGTGACAGCGACCGACCCCCCGACCTTTCTCTCGTCGTGGCTGACAAACATCGAGGCGTAGCGTTTCATAATTGGAGGCGCCAGCGCCTGGAAATGACAGCGGAAGTCACTCAGGGTCATGTGCTCCGGGTAACCTGGGGCAGAGAGAGAAAAATCCAGAATCAGGCCCAGATTTATTTACTAAATGCACGGCCGCATCCGGACGGTCTGACAGGACATTAACCGTTAAATTATGTTGCTCTGGGAGATGAAACTTTATCGATCCCTGGAAAAGATTCTCTCCACATGTAAACAGCAAAAAGGGAAAAGTAAATCATCAAGTAAAACACGACATCTCTGGCTTGTTGAACACAAACTGTTGTAATTCAGTTCACGGAGGTGAAGGTGCTCCCATTGAAATGAGCCATAAAAAGATGGACAGAAGAAATAAGAGGAACTTAAAGATGAATTCATGAATTCTGGTGCTGAACTTTACTCTCTCTGCTGTGACCTTCTCCTCTAATGACACCGCTACACTTTATCTCACAACTGGAACATGTCGCAAATGACACAGGCTCAATTCAAACGCACTGAGAACAGTCGGTTTGTTATTTCAACAAAATACCAGAGTCTGAAAGACGAATGTGCGTTCGGCCTCTTCATCGAATCCCGTTCGCTCCCTCACTGACTCCTGTTCGTTGATTTATTTCCCAATCATCCCAATATCGTTCCGATAATGAGCAGTTTGTACCGACTTTCTCGTCGAGCCAAAATCCAGAACTGGTCCCGGATTGGAACCATTGTTGTAGCTTTAATCCTACAGTGGGATCCATTGAACTGAGGCTGCGGTTCCTTGGAAACAACATGTGCTGTGGCTCCTGTTTGCTCAGATAAAAAACAGGCAGAATTAATCAAAATGGACCTAAATGGATAAATCTGCTCGGATGGAAGAAAACCTCGGCCCGAGGTCGAGCGTGGGCTGCGTGTGCTTCATTCTTTGTCTCAGGTAAGTGAGTTTCATTTTTTAATTGTGGTTTCCACATGCACAGATCTTAGAATTTTTTTTTTTTTTGCAGTTTTGTATTTGAAGGACAAATTAGCACTGGTCTGAAGTTTGTCCAAACTTTTCATTTTCTCTAACTTTCATTTATTTTGAGCCTCCATTTTTAACCACATCTATTTTTTACTTATAACATTATTATGCTATATGTCTTTGTGAGTTTTGAACACTTTAATAAACAGCTTCAAACCCACCAGTGCACATTGTTTGTGCATGTGTAAGAATTTGTTCAACTATACCTTATTAAATGTGAAAG
Organism: Istiophorus platypterus; assembly: GCA_016859345.1. Lineage (NCBI taxonomy): Eukaryota > Metazoa > Chordata > Actinopteri > Istiophoriformes > Istiophoridae > Istiophorus > Istiophorus platypterus. The sequence goes on along the minus strand of CM029128.1, from coordinate 1,616,119 downwards.
CCGCTGCGTTATACTGTCTATACATTAATAAAGACTAAAGTTAGTCCTTTTATTTGCCAACAACATTAAAAAGGGAAGTGGGAAGGAGTCATCCGGAAAATTGATTTTTTATTGCGAGTGATTCAATCCTCCAAGCTCTTGATTGAAAAATCACATCATAAGTTTGAGGAAATTTGAAAGTTTTCTGGAAGATGATGCAGACATGCATGGCGGCGGGGGCGTGCATGTGCCGACCTGTGCGGTAGAGCTGCAGGGCCGACAGGATCTGCGTGGCGCGCAGCTGGACCCTCAGCGCCGGCACGTCGAAGCCCCCGGCGTCAATCTTGGCGCTCACACACTGCAGGAACACCGGCCGGGCTCGACGGATCAGGTTCACCAGGGCGTCCTGTGGGGCGGGGCCAGCGGGAGAGGGACGCTGAGTCCACTGATGCTACATATCACATAAAGGTGACGACGCGAGTACCGGACACTCACTGCCTGTAGTTTGATGGCGATGCATTGGGAGTGTCTGCGTATAGCCGCCATCCCCCCGCTGAACGTCTTCCTGATGGTGCCGTTCCTCTGCAGGGAGCGCTGGCTGCCCCCCTCCAGACCCCCCAGGCCTTGACACAGCGGGGGCACAGAGATTCTGGGGGCAAACATGGCCTTGACCGCCCCTCTGAGGAAAAGGGAGAGAGAGACTGGCTTTCACATTTGACAAGGCAGCAGATGCAGTAATCAGATTACCTAACCGCACTCAGTAATATGAGTGTCCAGACCTGTAAATGAATGATAAACGTCCCACCACACAACTGACCTGTCTTCACTTATTTTAATATATTTATCAGTTGTGAAACTGGATCATAATTTGAAATTACAAGTGTAAATTCAGAGTTTAAAGTAAATTGGAAATGTTTACTGAGATTTGTAAAAAGGATGAAGAACTGCACAGACTGATGCAGACATTCAGAAATCTGGTCGCCAACACACACACACTGATTGAAATACACCTTCACAACTGTCCTAACACTGCACAAATAATGCTGCTGGAGGAAAACCCCCATTCGACTTCATTATCTCAGGTTTCCATCGTGAATAAACATCCATAAATCGAAGAAAAGATGCTCCTCACAGCGGCAGAACCTGCCTGAGGATGACCAGCTTTTTCATTTCCCTTCAGTTTCAGGCTGATCCAGGGACAGTTGTCTGTGGATCCGCTGGCTCAGTGCAAACGGCAGCTGCCAAAAGCTAATTTGGCGACTTTTAGTTGGGCCGGTCTGACAACTCGTGAGCACCTGCCCTAAAGCATTATGGGAACTCCAACATTAAGATTTCCAGAATAAAAAGTTAAAGGCTTGGCCGTCTCGTGTACTTCTAACACGTCCTGTACCAGAGAGGCCGTCGGCCTTCTGGTCGAAATGTAAATCTCGCTATTCACCAGACCATTCTGGCTTTTAGACGCAACCCTGAGCCGCTCGGCCCGGCGAGGCCTTCGACCACACTCACACGGTGGAGTTCTGGAGCAGACAGACGGCGTTGAGAGCCGACAGGTTGTTCTGGATCAGGCCGAACCACCCGGTCAGGTCATAGCGGACGGGGTCGCAGCCCATCAGGTGGTTGACCTCACACTGCAGCGGCTGCTCACACTGACGCACTGCAGGGAAGCACAGTGTCAAGAATTAACACGCACACACGCTAACACACGCTAACACACACTAACACACACGCTGGCAGAGACTCTGTGTTTGTGTGTGCATGCATCCAGCTTTTTTACCAGTGTCGCTGTAATACTGGCAGACTCTCCCCAGGACGCTGTTCTCGCTGGAGCCTGGTGTCACCATCTCCTCGTCCAGAACCCATAACAGACCTCTGGGGTCTCCATCGGCAGCCCGGACCTTAAACACACACACAGACACACACACACAATGTAGGATTACCACAAACAAGTCCTTCGCTGTCGTTCAAGCATAAGTTGAGCCGAAGGTTTGAAAGTTTGTGGCTCTGCAAAGCCTGGATGGAGTGAAGAGAAAGAAAAGAAATGATTTCACTATATTCATCTTCTGAAGAGGAAGCAGCAGGAGCAATAAATTTCACCTTAAGTCCTAGAAACATTTCATCATAGCATGAGATACATTTCTGATTGAGGTCAGAGGCCTTGGCGTCTTTTTGGGAGGAACAGTAACTGCAGATAAAAATATAGATTCAATGATGAACATGCAGAGAAAGTGGAAGCCCTTCTCCTACAACCTGGACCAGAAGGCTAAGGCAGACATTGCGTGGCCTGAGAGGCAAAACTCGGGGCTAAACTTCTTCGGTGATACCTGCTGCTGCTGGTAAAGCTTTTCTGTAACTCACATCAGTGAGATGAAACAGATTAGACAGATCTTAAAACTGTGAAAAGTGATGGGGATATTTACCCCCCAAAATACCCTGGGGCAGTTATTCCCTCACTCAGCATGAACTGCAGCGCATTATAAAATCCCCTCTGTCAACAGACCCCTGTTTCATTTGGGTGAGCACAAATTACTCATCCAGGACAAAACATTACAGATGGACTGCGAGTGGATTAAAGTCAGAAACCTGAGAAACCCCTGTTAAGATGCGGCCGTGGTTCTCGTGCCCAGGTGTGCGTGCGGCTGCGTACCTGTGGCGGCGGCTGGTCGATGGCCGACACCACCTCGGCCGGGCTGCTCTCCGGACACTCAAACTCCACCGGGACCTTCTCCTGTAACAGACGACGTGTGGAGCTTGTTAAGAACAATAAGCGATTTTACACTGAAACTGGCAGAAAATGAGAAAAAAAAGATCAAGGATGGGGTTAAGTAATTTTTTCATCTGGATTAGAAAAATTATGGGAAATATTCCTTATTTTCATTGTACGAGGCCCCGAGAGAAAAATAAGGAATTTTAGATAAATAAGTGACTGTATTTTTCATCCTTCACCGTCCAGTTTGCTTCACAAACTGAACTTTCATGATGACTACTACTACTATTACTACTACTACTACGTTTGATTCTTTATTCTAATACTTTTACTTTAAATAAAGGAATTTTGCTTTTTCACTTTTAAGTATTTTTACACTGTGGTATTGCTGCTTTTACTTTGGTAAAGGTCCAGGTTCCTCCACCATGCACTTTAAAAACCTTCAGAGAAAACTTTCAACACTGTTTAAAAAGGAAAATCTGGTGTCAGGATGGAGACTGTGTGTGTAACAGTAGAGTAACAACATTAACAGAGTTACTCCTCCTGTAACCGTTGATGAAAAAAGCGCATTATTTTGTAACGGTGATGTGTATGTTTCCTGTGCGCAGATGCTGGTTCGGGTTTCTACGTCACCTGAGCGTATCTGTCCAGCGTGTTCGTGAAGGTGTGTGTGTGGTGGTGCTCCAGCAGCCTCTCCTGCAGGTAGTTGTGGCAGAGCTCGGCCCAGCTGGCCCCCCGCTCCTCCGCTCCGTGCCTCGGGTTCCTCAGGCCCGGCGTGTCCACCACCATGACGGAGGCCAGCGTCAGCTGCTGGCCGCTCAGAGCCCTGCCGACGAAACACGGCCGGCGTCGCGCACCGTCAGCGTAAAGGTGCAGAGAGGATCTGATCCATACGACAGATACTGGCCAGACTACGAGGTTCTTTATCCATCTTATACTAATGTACCGTGATACCGAAAAATACCATCACACTAAGCTGAAGGCAACTATGACCATTTAAATAGGTTTTATTGTCGCCCAGTAATTTCGTCTTTCGGTTTAGATGCTAGATCACGCAATTTCAGAACCAAGTTAAATGGATGGTTCAACATTTTGGGAAATGTTGGATAATAAATACACATTTATTTTCCCTAAAATGTCAAACTATTCCTTTAAATTACGCACTGAGATGAGCACAGACTGATAGTGTGTCTAAACTATAATGACCAAATTAGAAACTGCGTAATTTTTCCTCTGTGTTTTGGGTCTTCCATCCTCACTCTATCCACATTATAGAACTAATCAGGAAAACCAAATGTTTTAGTGTTAACTTTGACACAAACCTGGTCCGGATCATTAAGTTTGAATGTCAATAGCTCCTGCTACAGGTGATATCAGTCACCTGTATCCTGTATCCTTTTGTTAGTATCGTAACCAGGTAGATTTTACAGGCTGCAATCACTGTTTTATACTCGTCCATTCACCGTCTGACCACAGAGACTAAAGAGCGAGTGCAGCTGAGACTCATCGGCCACCACACTGTGTTTGTGGATGGCCTGAGATGCGTCCACGCACCTGTTGATGAGCGACACTATGACAGTGAAGAGCTCTTCGTAGAGTCCTGCAGCCATTCCCTCAACACACTGAGTAGCTGTGAGCCTGGGACCTGCAGAGACCAGAAACACAGGAACGGAGATGTGGCCTGAGATGCTTTTCTCATTCTGGGGGTTTTTCCTTAGTGAACATGATTATGTGTAGATGCTGCTGGTGGTGGTGTCGGTGGTGGTGGTGGGGATTCGTTAATTCCTACCGTCCTCGGCGGCGGCGGCGTTCCTGTCCTGGCCGCCGCCCGTGGCCCTCTGCAGCAGCTGTCGGAGGTGATGCTTGAAGACGGCGGTGTGCAGCTCCTCCCCCTGGCAGCCCAGCACACTGCTGGCCACCTGGGCGCTGTCGTAGTTCACAAACTGCCTCCTGCCCACTGTGGAGAGGGACCGAAGACGGGGGGAGGGATTACCAGAGAGTGTGTGTGTGTGTGTGTGTGTGTGTGTGTGTGGGGGGGTCGCTGACGGTGTAGACCTTGGTTCAGAAACAGTTTCAGGGAAACAACATGTCAACCCCGAGGTAAAAGAATAAAAGTATCACCTCACGTCATGAGCATTTAGTTGAATTTTAAGACTTTATGGACCCATTCTCTGCTGATGTATTTTGCTGTGTTTTGTGTACATCGGCAGTTGTTTGGTTTTGTTTTTTTATTTCTTGGGCTCCCACATAAGCAAATCATTTTGTGGTAATATTGGAAAAGTTTTTCTTTTGATAGAAAGAGGGGAAGTTGTGCATTTTTCTGTGCACCACTCAGGAATCAGCAACACCTGTCTGACCAATGCAAACACACATCTGGTTGAGGTTAGATGAGTTGTGTGCGTGTGTGTGTGAGTGTGTGTGTGTGTGTTTGTGTGTGTGTTTCTGACTTTTACTTATTTCATGTAATAGAGAAAAACTTCATATGGACACATGAAATCAGCAGTAAAAACCCAAGTCAGAAGGAAAGAAAGGGAAGTAAACAATAACAACAACATCAGTAATGCGGATGAGATAAAATAAAAATAGAAAAATATTAATGGGATTTTGGTCAATGCTTTAATTAATTGATATTTATCTTTTATTCCGTTTTTTTTAGACAGATCACCTAACTTATGCAGGAGCAGTGCGCCAGTCTCCTTTTATGATTTCATAATGTTTTAATGTTTTTTTCTTGTCTGTTTGATTTTTTTTACCACAGTAACAATGTTGTTAACAGAAGAGCTCAGCCACATTAAACCAACTGTTCAGGAAGACCAGCGTTACCTTTGCAGGCCCCGGCTACTCCCAGGTGATAGATGGCGGCCAGGACGTGCCAGATCGCCTTCTGCTCGCCGGCTGAGAAGCCCAGCGTTTCCATGGCAACCAGCAGCTTGGTGAAGGCGACGGAGGCGCGTTGTTTCTCCTCCACCTGAGGACGGACGGGGGAGGGGGGGGTCAGCTTTTTAACAAAGAGGGAGAAGAGCTGAGTCACGTCTCATCTCATCTCCCGCCTCTTCGCTGCATGAGTCTCCTCCTTGATAAAAACCCTTATGGTCTTTTTTTTTGGTCCCGTCGGTTCTTCGCCCTCCTGTGTGTTTGCTTGTAATTGGTGGCGAACTGGACGCTTGGTCGGCTAAATGTTAAAAAACTAACAGACTCACTCAACTCAGGTTTGTTTGCGAGTCGGAAGGACTCAGGCCCTGAGCTTGATGCCAAAGTGGAAGTTCAGTCTCGAGTTGTAAACCTTTAGTCTTAAACAAATCAGGAGTTTCAACGAGCAACAAGGAGCAAGTGCAGCCACGGTGGGTGTGTGTGTGTGGGGGTGTGTGTGTGTGTATGTGTGGGGGAGGGGGGGTCTGAGACCTTCATGCTCCAATGCCTTGAAGTATTATCCTTTTGAAATCCATCTAATAATAATAATCCAGTTTCTCTCACTTTCTCCTGAGACTTGATAGCAGCAAAACATCTGTCAAGGCTTCTCTGCATCATGTTTCTATTTGTGCCCCCCCCCAACCCACACACTTCTGTTTTACTTACTGTACCTTGGTGGGATTGACGATGCCGAACGAGTTGGATTCAGGGAACTGGTGCAGCTGCAGTTCTGTCCTGATGACGGAGAATCGACAACAGGGAAAATGTTGTGAGTGAAACTTCTTTACGAGAGAAACGTGCTGATACAACAATTCAGAAATACTCAGTTACAAGTACAAGTCATTTAGAATCCTACTTAAGTAAATTCACAGAAATAATATCATCAGAAATATAATTAAAGTATGAGCAGTGAAAGTAGTTTATCACTACATTTTACTGTTGGAGCTGCTGTTAACTACTTTATATACGGGTCCACTGGTTCCCAACCTGGGGGTCGGGCCCTCCAGAGGGTCAATCTGAGGAGTTGTCAGATGATTCATCAGAAAGGAAAGAAGAAGAAGAGTAATTTTTGGTCTCTTCTCTGATATTTTTGCTAAATATTGGCTCATTTTACCTCTTTGCGCTTTGAACTGTTTTCATTTTAATGGAGAAAACGTCTGGAACATGTCGAGGAGCCTCCACCACACAGTCGGCGACCGCTGGATTAATATTAATATTATTTCATGATCTTATCGTGTGTTTTTTAATGTAAAACCTTAAGCAACTAGTAAATACAGCTGTGAGATAAATGTAGTGGAGAAAAAAACTACAATATTTGCATTATACATGTAGCGCAGTAGTAAAATAGTGATGTAAAGTACCTCAGAAGGTAAGAAGCAGAGCAGCTGAGTACCTGTACTCGGCCTCTGGAGATTACCTCATCTCTGTGCTGAGCCCTGCCAACATCTGGGAGAAGACCAGGAAGTTGCTCTCTCCTGGGGTTTGCTGACACACTTTCCATTTGTCCAGCATCATGGTCTGAGGGGGGGAAGCAACAGGTGGGGGGGGGGGGGGGGTGAGTAAGTCTGTGTGCCGACCGACTCTGTTGAATGTGCGTGCGTGCGTGCGTCGCGTGCCTGCAGGTGTCCGGCCGCCGCCTGTCCGGCGTGGTTAAAGTCCAGCGAGAAGACGGAGGCGAACCGGGACGAGGCGTCGCTGTGCTGCGAGCTCACGCAGCCGAAGGACCTGAGGACGGTGAACATGGCCTGCACCCGCTCCGCTGGGGGGGAGAAGACGGAGAGGGGGGCGGTGAGCCAGCGGTGAGCCAGCGGCGGGCCAGCGGCGGAGCGCGGCACCGCCTCCCACCGCTGCCCGCTGCAGACCCCGCCTCCCGCTGCAGACCCCGCCTCCCACCCCCCCCCCCCGCTCACCGCTCACGTTCTCCCCGCTCGTGCCGGCCCGCCTGAGGAGGGCGTGCGTGAAGGCCTGGCTCGCGGTGGTCTTTCCTGTCCCGCTGCGTCCCAGCGCGCACACGCTGTGGTCCCGCCTGCTGCCCACCATGGACACGTACACCCGCTTGACCAGGGCGGCCAGAGCGGGGGGGGCGTCCCACACCGTCTCCCCCCGCCGAGACTTCGGAGTCTGATAGGAAAGTAAAGGGGGGGGGGTGAAAAACGGTTCATCTCGCTCATTAATCGATCAGTTGATCGGTAGAAAACGAACCGGCGACTATTTTATCAACTGGATAATCACCGAGTCGTTTTCAGGCTGATTTAACAGATAGTATTTATATTGTTGGAGAATTATTTGCTCGGTTGTGACTGGAAATGTTTCGAATTGAGCCGAATTGATCAGTCAGTCGATCGGCAGGTAATTAATCAACAGCTCCTGACAATTGATCAGTGATAATCAGTTTCAGATCAATACAGGCCCTTGATTGATGGGCATTACTCACTGTTTGCTGGCATATTGCGGACGTATCGATCAACCGGTCAACCCAGTAACTAACCGGCGGATCGATAGCCGTCCGAGACACTGGCACGGTTCGGCCTCACCTTGCTGTGGGCCTCTAACGGGGGCCAGAGGTTGAGCAGGTTGGGCCCCGCGTGGGTCAGCGGCATGTCGGCCCTGGCTCGGCCGGTCAGCGTGTGAAGGATGCCGCATTCGTTCACGCTCTGCAGGTCGCTCAGGTCCTCGCACAGATCCAGGTCTGAGGGGTTGCACTGTGTGTGTGGGGGGGGGTCAAAGGGTCAGTGGGTGTACCAGAGAGTGAGTGAACGTGCGAGTGAGGACGCCAATAAATCCTGCAGCATACTGGGTTAGTAGAGTTGGATCGACCAGGACGGTTGACGCCGGTTGCATTGTGGGAATTGTAGGATCCGGGTTTTGTTTTTTGTTTGTTTTTTTTTTTTTAGATAAATGTGAAAATCCTCCACTTTTAGTCACAGGCTATTTTTCATTCATGGGGGGTGAATAAACTTGAATAAATCTGACATTGATTTCATTCACGATCTCTGTCTATTATCTCGTTTCTCTGACGTAGCTCGTCAACGGCAGCAGGACGTCGAGCAGCAGGATTCTGTTTCCGTTTCAGCCGATCTCCTCTTATTTCATCTCTCTTTCTATATTTATACGTCACAGATATAAAAAAGATTGAAGCCTTATTATAATTATCTTATTCAACCTCTTCTGCTTTGGTTTTGGCAATTAAAAAAAAAAAATCAGTGTCCTGCAGCTTTATGGAAGTGCAACATGAAATTGGCGGAATGCCCCTTTAACAGGGGGATCGGGAACAACCCGGGTTACCTTCTCGATTTCGTCCTCTGTGACGTCATGCAGCGACCCGTCCCTCTGCAGACGGACCCTCACTCGGCCCTCCGGGAGCTCGGGCGTGCCTTCGTCCGGTTTCAGCTGAGTGGCTGGAACGAGAGAAACGGTGGTCAGGGCGCCGCCGCGGTCAGCGGTCGCTGGCAGGGGACCGACGTCGGCGGAGAGGAGTCAGATCCGCGGCGTACGGCGGCGCGTACACGCCTCCCCGGGCAAGCTTTAGTTTAATTTGTGATTCCTCTGATCCCTGTATATTAGAGAGCCGGTTCAGGGGTCAGGGGTCGGAGGGCTCTGAGGGGATATGAGGGTCTAATGGGATTAGTGCAGTAAGTGGCTGGATGGAGGGATGGATGGATGAGGCGAACAGACGGATACGGAGTGGGTTGGCGGCAGCGTCAGGAGACGTGAAGCGACTAATCCATGACATGATATGAAGGTAATAAAACAGACTAGAAGATTACCGGAGATTGGGCGCGTGGATTAGCAGAGTCCCCCGCTAATCCGCGCGCCCACATTACGGCCAAATCACAGAGATATTAACGTGTTCACGCCGGCGAGGGAAGCAGAGCTGTAACAATCAGTCGATTTAATAATTAGACTGACAGGAAATTCATCATCGATTAATTGTTTGAGGATCCAAATCATTTTCTTGTTTGCTGCTTTGCTTTGTCATTGCAGTAAATTGAATATTTTGGGATTATGGTCCATTATGTGGTCTCACATATTTAACCTGCTTTCAGCGTTATAGAGCTGATCAATCGGCGATGACACGAATCACTTTCTGTAGGATCGACGAGTCCTTTTCTCTTTTCCAGAATTTCTTGGAAACTTTTTCAAACAGCGGATCTTTAAGGTGTAGCCCTGCTTTGTTTTGCAGTGAGGGAGCTTTTAGAAAAGGTTGTCTGGGGACCAGTCTTTCACCAACATCATCCAGTTTACTTCAACTCCACAGATGGAGATAGCGATGGAGGAGCGAGTGGATCGAATGAGCTCGTAGCTTTATTTATCTCAACTTCCTCCAGTCCTTCATCAAGTTGAAAGCTCTAAAAACTACGATACCCATGAGCCTCGGCCGTCAGTTAGTTGAGTTAGAGCGAGTGAATTCCAGACAGTTTTGTTGTTCAGTTCGTGAACAACACAGGTAACTGAAATCATCCAAAACTGATCTGGAATCTGAAGGTGAATCGGTTTAAGCTGCAGAGTAAAGTAAGTTTTCGTTTTCTCCAGCTCTCGTCCAGCTTCAGAAGGAGCATTAGAAGCTCTGTCGTTGGGTCTTTTTATCCACAGGCTTGTACCTTCATCGATTTATGGAAGATTCCGATATTTGCTATTGCGTCGCTTGTGCCGGTGAAGAGTTTCTACCTGTCCCCAGGACCAGGGCGTCCACAATAACACCTCCCACGTCACGCCCGACTCACCTGTCATCGCTTGTTTAGATCATAGAAATATACCAACAAAACTGAAAGAAAGAACAACTTTCTCAGATTTATCTGAGATTTCTCATGTTTGTTAGTATCTGAAGACAGGTAAGGTTCCCTTGTGTGTGTGTGTGTGTGTGTGTGTGTGTGTGTGTATGTGTGTGTGTTTGTTACGTGTGCGTGTGTTTGTTACGTGTGCATATATAATATGTGGGTGTATTACATGTGTGTGTTACGTGTGTGTGTTTGTTACGTGTGCGTATACAACGTGTCTGTATTACGTGTGTGTGTTACGTGTGCGTGTGCGTGTTCCCTTTCTCACCCAGGGTGAATCCATCCTTGTGGACGTACCACACGGTCCCGGCTTCGTACCACACGTCTCTCACCTGAGGACGAAGACAGAGCGGACGAGCCGACACGTTAGTGGAGCAGTGACAGAGTTTGGGCTGAGCCAAACGGATTAATCGACTGAATCGATTATCATTTCAGTAACCGATCAATTCAGCATCGTTAAGCTCGACCCTCGTCAGCAGCCGACCAATCAGAGCTGCCTCTGCTGCTCTGTTAATCCTAAAATAAAAAGTTAAAGCAGGAGACAACTGAGGACAAAGTGCGTTTAAACTTCATCCAGTGACTCCAGGTTAAAATTCACTTTAAGACAGAAAAAGCATTGAAAAGATCAGTCTGGGGATGATATAGATTTTTTTTAATCAACAAAGACCGAACCGACATTTAATGCCTCCTGCTAACAGGTATGTTCTGTGTATCAGAGCCTGATATATTCTATTCCTCTGAGCCAAAGATGTTTCCAGAAACTATTAAAAACACATCAGTGATTCACAGTTTCTTGGTTTATTCCTGACCATGAACACACACACACACACACACACACACACACACACACACACGCACACGCACTCACACTGTAGTTTATTTCGACTATGTCCCAAACACACAAACACACTGTCCTGCTGCTGTAAATACAACAGCACCAAATGTGGATTAATCCGCCGCTGAAAATAGTCCTTGTGCGGCGCGGTGCTTCCTCCTGTTCGTTGGAGCTGAAAACACTACGGATAGCAGCTGTTTATAGACGCAGCCGACTGGGAGCAGAGTAAGCGCTGGACACCACCTGACCACTCGCCACACGTCCGGCGCGGTGGGGGCTGACATCAGGGCCTGAAACCTGACGCTGACCTACAAACCAGCCCAGGTGTCTGTGCCCTTTAACCTTTTGCCTCAGCTTCATTCTTTTATGATCTATTTGTTCCCCATTTCTATGGCATTTGTGTTTTTTTGTTTTATGTTTTTTAGCCGCCCGGTTTGTTCTGTTTTCTGTCTTTCAATGATTTAGATGAGGTCTTGTGTTGCATTGAGGTTTTGGCTCCCCCCAGTGGTAGAGGCAGATAAACCGGAGATGCAACAAAGGTCTAATTTATTACAGATAGAAATGTGCCATTAGCATAACTGGAGGGATGCTACAGTCACGTAGAAGACTAACGCTCCTGCAAATGATAATCTAATCAGCTTGTTTAGACTTTTTTTTCAATTAATTCCACCATATTTCATCTTTTATGATGGGACCTTCACTCAGACTGTTTTATGAATGTGGACAGGAACTCACGTACCTCCGTCCTGTTATTCTCTGTCATCGTCATGTCTGCTTGCCTTCCCTCTGGCTCCTGCCTCTCCTCCATCCCTTCCTTCTCCTTCTTCCTCTTCTCCACCTGCTTCACCTCCTCTATCCTCTCATTCTTCTTCTGCTCGGCCTGTGGCGTCTTCCTGCCCTTCTTCTCCGACGTCGCATCCCGTTGCTGTTGCTGCTGTTGCTGCTGTTGCTGCTGTTGCTGCCTCTGCTGCTGCTGCTGTTGCTGCTGTTGCTGCTGCTGCTGCTGTTGCTGCTGTTGCTGCTGTTGCTGCCTCTGCTGTTGCTGCTGTTGCTGCTGTTGCTGCTGCTGCTGCTGTTGCTGCCTCTGCTGCTGCCCTCTCGGCGGCTCTGGCGTCACTTCCTGTCTGGTTTTCTGTTCGCCGCCGGGGTCAGGACTGACCGTTTGCCTCAGGGACGGGGACTTGGCGTCCGACTGGGCCGAGCTGCGTCCTTGCCCGCCGTCGCCGATCAGCTGTTCGGTCCGGAGTGACATCTCGGCCTCGAGGATCGGGGGGGTCTGATCCGGGACCAGGAACTGTTGCACGAGGTTGTCGCTAAGCTTGTTTGGCTGTGGGGGGGTCAACAATCAAGATTCAGCATTTGAAGAAATAGTCAGATGGGAAGATTGATCGTGCTCTTAAGGTGCAACCAGCAGTTGCTTAGCTTAGCTTAGTATAAAGACTTTAAACAGCTCGCTCAGCATCACTTTTATCTTGAATCTTTTGATAACGACTTTTGTCTTTTATAGCGACTTTTCAACTTGCTAGCTGACCCCCCCGCTATGCTAAGCTACACTAACTGTCTCCAGTCTTCTGCAGTATCAATCTCCTCATCTAACTCCCAGCAAGAAATCAGATAAGCGATTTTCCAAAAAGTCAAAGCCTACGTACGACCTGAGCTGAGCTGAGACGATGAGGAACCACTCACTGGCTTCTCCTCTTTGACCTCGGGCTCTTTTTGTTTGGTTTCCTTCTCCGAGTCTCGGACCAGCTGTTTGAGGAAGCCGCCCGGCAGCGCCGACAGGGGCGGCGGAGGGACGGCAGCGGCCACCGGCTTGTTCTCCTCCTTGATCTGTGGTTTGGTGGGTGGAATGGACGCAGGAGGAGGAATCGGACAGAAACGGAAAGTCACTGTGGGATCTGAATGCGTGGTACACTATGTCTGGGCCATGCTACATACAGGGTGATTATCAGGTGACGTCCAAAGTGCATCGAAACCCCGGAGACTCAGGAAGGTAAAATAAGCAAAGAGGCAAATGCAATTAGTAAAGGAACATGCATGGTGTTTAAAACAGCCTTGATTCAGTTGTTATTGGTCGGAAAAGACTGTGGTTTCCTGTTTAATCTACACAAAGTGACATGAAACTCGAAGCACAACAAGTTTACTTAATGGACATTTAACCACCATCTTTTCACTTGTGGTTTGGGTTTTTCTCTCTTTGTCTGAGCCCTAACCACAGGACTGCGGCGGCCCCCACCACAACCACCCCCTCCCTGAGGCCTGACTGTAGTAAGATAAATAAATGCAGCATGAATGCTCTCCTTTCACTTGAAGAAACAACATGATCCAGGCACCACTCACGTTACCCTCGGATGCATCTGGCAAAAGACAGTGATTTATAAACGTAATCTGTAGGAGACTCGGTGGCGGAGACGGAGGTCTGATAAACGCACTTTGTCCCATGCGGCGTAAAACCGTGCGCATGGCTCAACGCCACCAGAGATGAGGTGGAAAGTACTTTATTTTCTAATGCGGGCGAACAGGCTCCGTACAGCGACAGGGTCTCAACACGGTTCAAAGACAAAATCGTAACGCGACTGAGCAGATTCTGCACATTCGCCGCGTCGCTTTTTGAGGCCGAGAACAATCAGGAAAAAAAAGGCCAATTAAAACCGCGATTTGACCATGACAACTGACTTTTTTAGTATATATAGATATATATATATATATCTATATATATATCACAGCGCATGCGCCAGAAACAGGGCGCATCACCCAAGATGTGATCAATAAGTACTTAATTTTCCAGAGAACAGGAAGTGGGAGTCAGGGCTCCAGTGTGTGTGTGTGTGTGTGTGTGTTCCCGGCTTTATGAAGGAACATGAGTCAGCGGCTATGACGGGCCTGGTGAGGGAACCAGAGGCAGCGAGGTGTCCAGGGGCCTGACATTTATCTAGCAGGCGTCACCTGCTGACACAATGGGGACTATGGCAAAGGTCAGTGGGACGGCCGCCTCGTGTTCTTTGACCGAGCTAAGAAACGTGACCATGGAGGAACGTAGCCGGTTCTAACACCTCTGGTTCTGTGAGGGTCGTGTTGTGCTAACGTAGACCTGATCGGGCTGTGAGCTGAACTTAAATTCAGCATCAGATGACGGCAACTCATCGCCAGGATCGGCTCCCCCCTCACGTGGTTCAGTAAAAGTCCCGTCCGAGCGCCAGATTTAGACCAGGATCCAAACAAGAGCGCTTGAAGTTGATTTTAATGGGCCGCAAACGTGCCGGATGACTGGCCGGAGAGAATATGGCTGCCGCGGCAGCAACCTGCGCCAGAAGAGGACTTTAAAGTCAGCCTCGGCTGCTGTGCTTCAGATATTCAAGGGGACTGATTTTACTGAGAGGTTTTAATGTTGGAAACGTTCATATTAATTTTACTAGTTGATAATATTTCTTTAGGAGGGTTAGGATGTTTATTATCTGGCCAATGGAGTAAGAGTCAAAGGATCCTCACATTTGAAGCGCTAGAATAACGGAACAGTTATATATATTTACAAGTATAGAATATTAATTTTTTTCTTGTATGACAAGCAACTGATGACCAACATAGTTATGAATACGTTTCTGTTGAGAAAATTGATTAAATGAGTGATTGTTGTAGAAAAGATTTGATGGTTTTGTAAAGCACAAAATATTGTGGAAGATTAAATTAGTGGTTTCTGACCTTTTTGTCTCGTGATTTATTAAGTGTCTGTTGTGTCTCCCCCTCATGTCTCAGACGTTTGTGACCACAGAGACACTTCGTCTCTAAACTTCTCACATGGCTTCGTTTCAATAGTTTTCTGAGACCCAAAATGGGCAGATCAGTCACAGGAGGCAGGTTACTGCACAATTAAGTACTTTTACTGTGATATTGGGGCTATGGGAAATACTTTTATTGTGTTACTGGAGCTACAGGAAGTATTTTTACTGTGATAATGGAGCTACAGGAAATACTTTTATTATGATACTGGAGCTACAGGAAGTAATTTTACTGTGATAATGGAGCTACAGGAAATACTTTTATTGTGTTACTGGAGCTACAGGAAGTATTTTCACTGTGATACTTTAACTACGTGAAGTACATTTACTGTGATGCTGGAACTAAAAATACTTCTACTGCGATATTCAAACAACAGGAAGTACCTCTACTGTGATACTTTAAGTACATTTTGTTGTTCCGCCTGTATTTCAACAAGATTTTAGGTGAAGTACTTTTGCTTGTAATTAAGTATTTTTACACTGTTGCATTGATACTTTTAGTGAAGTAAATGATCTGAACATTTCCTCCACCGCTGTTGACAATTATAGCTGAGTAAGAGCAGGAGTATTTCCATGGAAACTAGTTCGTTAAAAATTTGTACTGAAGTGTGGTTAACTTGTAAAAATACAGTTATGAGGGGAGGATTTATCGATCGTACAAGTATTGAATATCAGCCTCAAACCACAAATACCAGTGATGCTGGAGGCTTTTAAAAGCTCAAACTGGAACCAGTAAACATGCAGGATGACTAATGCACCAACCACAGCAGGCAGAGTTCACAGGGACGTGTCAGGGTTAGAAAGCAGGGTCCACACAGCACATCATCAATGTTACCCCCCACACACACACTCACACACACACAAACACAAACACAAACACAAACACACACTCACACACGCACACACACAGTCGAGGTTATAAGTGTTTGACCAACACAGCATGCAGCCGATCTGCACCTCCCTTCTGCTCCCACAGTTTTAAGCGTGAAGACAGTGCCATGGCTGCACAGGGTTCGGGGCGGAGGGTGGTTCAGGGATGTGTGGTGGTTGGGTGGGGTGGGGTGGGGGGTGGGGGGCGGGGCACGGGGCACGGGTCACACGGATGTCAGCCAGATGTGTCTCAGAGTGTCGGCGGCGGTGGTGGCGTTGTGCGCAGGGGAAAAGACACACAACCTGACAACAGAGAGAGACAGTTGAAAGGGAAGAAAGCGACAGGAGCTCGTGGAGGGAAAATGTGAGGCCCCGACGCGTCTCTGGCAGAAAATGATGAGAAGTGTCAGATCCGGCTTTTTCAGTTTGTTAAAAAAAAGAAAAATATATATATTTACACATATCATTTCATTTCCATCCGATGGAACCAGTCGGGGGAAGCGGAGGCATCATACGAACGCACACGTCGCGGTGATACAGTTTCCCATTACCGAGACGTCTCGCTGCCACTTTGTGCCTGTCGAGGCGTCGTTATCTTTAAAGGAGCCGTCGCCTCCGCCCTCTTTGACGAGGTGGAGAGGCTGCGCTGTCACGCAGTCGATCTCATATCCACACCATTGTTTTCCATTTTGTTGTCATCAATTATATTTCTCTGAGCTTTTTATCTGTCTCCACATCTGTCTTAATCCTAAAAAAATAAAACCTGGGCTCTGACTAAGTATTCAACACGAACACAGTGGCCGGAAAAGTTGAAATAAGTCTGAAATAAAGCTGCACTAGTCAACATTTAAATTAACAATTGGATCAAATGTGCAACGTGAAAAGACTTGGTGGGTTTTCCATCCAGACGTAGTAGAATTTCTTTTTGCGGTCCAAGCTCAGACGATAGAGAACCTTGCGGAGAACATGATGGAGATCTGACATTCCTGTTTCTGTTGGTTTTAATGTGTCAATGTGAGGAAAGTTCCAGTCTCATTGTCATCACTCTGTGCAGAGACAGAATGTTTTTATGCATCTGTCAGAAAAGCCTCGTCAGTCAGTGCAGGTTTTCCCTGCGGCGTCCTCCAGGGCGCCGTTCCTGGGCCTTTATTATTTTTTCAGTTTATATGTTACCACTGGTTCAAGTCATTTGCAGGCACAACATTTGTTGTAGGTGTTGTGCTGTCATGTCAGTTACAGTTAAAACTGTTTTCTCTCATTTCAGGAACCAAAAACCTTTATTAAACCTTATCCTTTATTATTGTTTCCAGCCAGTTGAGCCTCTGTCACCCGTTTTTCAGTGGATTTCCCCGGAAATCAAACGCCTCGAACCGGGTTCTCACAAGAACGAGAACCTATGACCATATTATGCCTGTTTTGGCCTCTTCGCACTGGTTCCTGGTGGCACTTTTAACTGTGGACTGTAAACCTCTATTAGTTGCTGGTTTATCTATCTGCTGTTTCTATTTACACATTTTTATGTTGTAATCTAATTATTTGATTTTTATTTCATTTGGTCCCAAATTTTTTCTAGATTTTTCTGTTTTTCCATCTGCTCTTATTCCCATGAAGCACCTGTTAAACTTTTTATCATTATTATTTTTATTATTATCATGATTACTTTTATTGAATCCTATAGTAGGTTACACGCCTTGGGCGGCCGACACCAGGCGACTGGTTGTGTCAGTAAACAACTCAGTGACTAGTTTCAGCAGAACGAAGCTCTTTGCCAAGAGGGACAACGCTTCTTCTCACACTGGGACATACCAGCAAAAACAGGTTCACAATGATTTTAAGTTGCACCTGGTGGAGTTTGTTTTAACAATAAGAAGAATCCATCCGGTGTAATGTATATTTAAATTTCACCCTTCAGTTGAAACCCTAAACCTGAATAGTTATGCTCCAGTTCCTGATTGACCAACGGTTCTTGTTTAAACTCTAGATCCCACATATGTACAGATATATTCGCAGTCTCTAGGCTTTTTCACAATAAAACAATCGAGCCAATGATTAGAAAAACAAAACAGAAACTATGTTCCAGTGGAGCAGAAAGTGCCTGAGCTGGTTTTCTATTCTGTGTGAAGCCAATGTCAAATCACAGCCCGGTAACTGTACCACACAGGCCCGGTCAGGCCCGTCCCTCGGCCAAACCATCTATAAATACAACGCGGAGAGAGTCGCCCCATCTCCGGCGGACACACGCAAGACACGGCGGCATACCTCTGGAAAAACGGCAGGAAAAAGGCGCCAGGAGATCCGGACAGTTGACGGCGGGTCCTGCGAGGCCAAAATGAGGGTCCCACTGTAACGCAAACGCCAGCACAGACTCACACTCTCTCACCGGGCGAGACGGGGCAAGACTGAGCAGGGCATGTAGCAATAGGGTCAGAAATAGAGCGACACACAAACACACACACTGATAAGCAGCAGGTCCGGGTTGACAGACGCGTCTTCTATAAATATCTTGGGGGTGGGGTGGGGGTTGGGGTGGGTGGGGGGGTTTGGCCCTGTTTTCAGACCTGGTTGACACCGAATGACAGAGGAGAAGGATATAAAGAGACATGAGACAATCCGTGTGTCAGGTGAAGCTTCTGGTTACGACTGTGTCTATAAAGTTGTATTCTAAAGGTGTACGATGGCAGGCGGGGGCGGGGGAGACGGGCGGGGGCGGGGGTGGGGGGGGCAACGGACGCTGCCCGTCACCAACCGACAGGGCACATGTGCACATGTGCAGATCTGCACTGCATCAGCTGCCCGGTTTGAGTGGCAGCTCCAGCTGGGGGTGAGGATGATGAGGAGGAGGAGGAGGAGGAGGAGGAGGAGGAGGAGCCTCCTGGTTTCTGTGAGGAGGGGTGGGGGTGCAGGGTGGGGGGGTCAGCAACCCTGTCTCGAAATACACGTTCATATGCTAATAATTTGCCCCTTTTAGAGAGAAAGCGGTGCTGTTATGTGTCTATGAGCTACACTGGCTGTAGCTCATAGCTGTAGCTACCCCCGGCTCTCAGGGGGTAGGGGGCGTCGTCTGTCCTCAACAACCGCTGGGGGGGGGTTACCATGAGAATCAGCTCAGACAGTCATGGTCCCCCTCTGACAAAGGCAACAGAAATCGTCAGCTCACTGCTATACTAGCGATGGCCTGACCTCGGTTTCTAATTCCCCCTCAAACACGGAGCGGAATGCGGAGTCTGTTCCCTCCGGAGCCGTGATGGATCACCGCTCTAACGAACCGGTCTGATGACGAGGCTACGGCCTGGTTCAGGTTCGGTCGAGTTCAGGCACAAAAATGACCGGTTAAATAAAACCTCTCAGCTGTGGGAAACTTGGTGTCTGACGTTTTAACCAGCGGGTCTCTTCGGCCGGACGCTTTGCTGGCTTCTGCCAAAAACCCCCTGAAAACTTTACAGATGGGATCTTATTTAAAGCTGCAACGAGGGGAGAGAAAGCGTCGATAGGCCCAAAGCAGGCTAGTGGAGTCTGCTCGGTGCAAGTCAAACGCAATCGACTTAAGAGATCAATCAGCCTCAGGTTAGACAAGCGTTGCTGAGAAAGGCTGCTCCTCTTTTTACGCTGAGTCAGAGGGAGGATGTGTTGGAGGCATTCATTTTTTTTTTCACCAGAAGAGGCGAGGAAGCAAAAAACTGTTTTTCTTACATAGTATTTTTTGTGGGTTCCACCAGAGGGGCCCAGCTCCAGAGTCCTGACCAGAAACTCAGGCCTCAAGCAATGAGCAGGGGCCTGTGGTGCCTCTAGTGGACAGTATGGTAGGAAAAACAAAATGCTGTGGGGCCCCACCCTCAGTGGAGCTGGGGTGTCAGTGGGAGATTCTGTACATCACCTACACACAGGCCTGCGACTGCAGCAGAGTCCAAACCAAAGCAGCTGCTCCGGAGCAGGACGAGCTGGGACGTCGACCTTATATCTGACAGAGGAATCACACAGGAAAACACACAAACATTTGGCCCGACAAAAAATATTCATGTACTTGTGGTGAGTCAGCTTTATTTCAAAGCCATTTCAGAACAGATTACTTTTAACATTACCTGAGCTGCTCAGCGATTAAATCCCATCTGGGGCCGCTTCCTTCGATATTTTTTCCCCAAAGTTAAAAATTTTACTTCTGCGACAGATGGAAACACCAACACAGAAGCACATCAGGGAACCAATATGACCCCCCCCACCAGCCAGCACATATTTAAAGCCATAAGGAAAGTCAAACTCCATTAAAATTCCATCTAATCAGCTTTTGTAATGTCAACTACACAGCAGGTGCTGGTATTTGTTTTTGAGCCTCATTATTCGATCTATATTTGTCTACATTTTTGCAAATTGTCCCATTAACAAGCTGCTGGATTATCTATTATCAGCTCCTGTCTGCAGTGCAGCCATGGATGTAGAGACAACTGTCACTGGATCAGTGTGATACTGAAGGAAACTTAAAAATATGGAGATTCTCAATGGAGTCCTGCAGCCTCTTGTTCCTCTGGTTTTTAAGTCCCTAGATCCCTAGAGCTTCTATTCTGGAGGGACATCAGAGATGATGATTTCCCCAGGAGGGGGAAGTGAATCATATCAGTGTGTTTAGATCGGACACGGTTATGACTGTGAGGAGGAAATATATATATTAAAAAAAAATTAAAAAAAATAATAATTTTTTTTATAATAATTGTAACTAACATTTCCGAGGTCAAGAATGAACTTTAATCTTTAATAGACTGACCGAACCGTATCACAACTTCAGACGTCACATTGTGCGTTAATGATAAAATAATGCACTTTGAACATGAATCTGAAAAGAAAATCTGGTGTTTGAAATGACTAACAATTTGTTCACAATCCAGATACGAGTTCGGTAAAAGACACGGAGGCAAAGCAAATTTAACAGGAGGCAACACGGAAAAAGGATTTTTATTCATGAACTGTTTGTACAAGCAGTCCAACACGCAACGTCCTACCTGTCAAAAAAATTTAACAAAACAAAAAAAACACAAAAAAATCATTGAAATAAAAATAAATTTACTAATAATCATTGAATAATATTATCAATTATATATCAGTATTATCATAACCTTAATGGTAATAATAACAACCCAAAGCCAGTAGTATTTGTGTTTGTCTGTGGCATATGAAAAACAAAAACGA
Source organism: Istiophorus platypterus (assembly GCA_016859345.1). Taxonomy (NCBI): domain Eukaryota; kingdom Metazoa; phylum Chordata; class Actinopteri; order Istiophoriformes; family Istiophoridae; genus Istiophorus; species Istiophorus platypterus. Next base: position 1,595,089 of record CM029128.1, on the reverse strand, counting down.
GGAGTTTCTGATGGGTGGAAATCGGAGGATTTTCTACAGCAAGCTCTCAGCTGAGAGCTCGGACACGTGGCGGCGTGGGTGGGTGGGGGGGGCGGCACGGCAGAGAGCCACCCCCCCCACCCTCCCCACACGCAATAAATATGAAAAGAGCAAAGAGTCCGGTATTTAAACAAAAATAGTCATCTGGAACTCGCAGGTACAATATCTAAAGTCTTTTATGTGCAAGATTCGAGCTGAAGTCTTCACCACAAACAATTATACTCACATCAAAACCCCCGACCTCCCCCGAACATTTTCATTTTGTTTTCTACATTAAATCTTTTAAATAAACCTAGAGCATTTTCTCATTTCATATACACATATATTTATATATACTTTGATTTTTTTTCCTATATGCCATCCTTTTTAAATTGTCTTGTGTTGAGCGTGTTTGAGCTGAGAATCTGCGTGACAAGAAAAAAAACTGAAAAAATAAAACAAAAATAAAAGTAAAAAATAAAAAGTCCACTGGATGAACATACAAAGCGAGAATGAAGCGCACGATTATGCTCACACGCTCACACCACGTACATACAGTGTGAAAAGGAAAACGAGTCGAGAGCAGAGCTCGATGGTCTGTTTGTGAGTGTGTGAATGTGTGTGTGTAAAGTCAGAACCACGCACAGACGCACATACACACACACACACACACACACACACACACACAACACACACACACACCTACACACTCCTCTTCTTCTCCAGGAAAATTTTTGGTCACAGTTTTGTACCCTTCAAGACTTCCACCGCAAAGTTAATGTGCGTGTGTGTCTGTGAACCCGAGTGTGTGTGTGTGTGTGTGTGTGTGTGTGTGTGTGCTTCTTTTTTTTTCTCTTTTTTTTTGGCCCCAAGTCCACGGCGAGAAGGTCGAAAAGTTCAGGAAAAAGGAGGCTTCCCATTGGTTCCTGCTCGGTCAGCAACAGTTATTTGGCACATTGAACTACTACTAAGTAACACACTGGGCTAAAAAGGTGCAATAACGTAAATTTCAATGAAAAACAATAAAAACCATTTTGGTTTATAAAAATAAAAGACACCTTGAGAGGTGACACGATTTCTCTATAAGATGATAATATCTCCCCCCTGACTGGTAAAGGCTACAAAAAAAAAAAAAAAAAAAAGATCACAATGCACCCCATGTGAACCCTTCTCCTACCGCAGGTCAGACATCACAGCTGCAGAAATGCATGGACATCACAGACAAGACACTGTACTGCATGAAAAATAAAAAACCCTGAAACGTATGAATGTATCCGACCAGGAATCCGGTTCCCGTTCCTGTTCCCGCTCTTCCGCTGCGAGTTCTTCAACACTTCGATTGTGCGCGTTTCCGTCCTTCGAGTACAAACTTTGACGAGGTCCGCGACGACACTGGCGAAACCGTAAAAGCCCCGATAAAAAAAAAAAAAAAGAAAGTTTCACCTCAGGAAAAAACAAAAAAGACTGAGGAAAAACTCTACCCTGAAACACTTGAACGGGAGAAGAACAGATGCTGCTGATACTTGAGTTGGAGCAAACCTGGCATCACGCCGCCGCCACTACTGCCGGAGCAGTGGTACGACAAACCTCATGTCTGGAGTCAGAGACCAGGAGGGGTTTTTTTCCTTAACTATCCCTGAACCCTCTGGGTTGCAGGTACCGCTCGCTTTTCTTAGACCCTGGACGGTAAAAACCCCAGGAGCAACTGAGAGAACCTGTTCTTCAGAGATCAGACCGGGTTCGCAAAACCGGACTCATTCAAGACCAGGAGCCCACAATGCAACGCTAAACATTTGAACTGCACGAATCAGTAGACCGACAAAGGATAGACTGGCAACCTTTTTTTATGATTCTTATTTTGTTTTTGTTTTTTTTGATTTTTAAAGCAAAAATGCAAATCACGGGCTGCAGCTTCTCAAAGGTGAAGATCTGATACTCTTTTGGTCACATGTGATTGTAAACAGTATTTTTAGGTCGGATTGAAACAAGTTTTTCGGCCTGCTAGAGGCTGTCCAGAGGCATCCTGGGAAATGCAGGCCAGCCCAAAAGGTATAGGACTACATGTTGACCATGCAGATTTTGCGGGAATTAAATTTCAACTCCTCAGCAAAACAAAAACACCTGAAATGCCTCAGACAGAGATTATCCGTGGAAGTTGCGGTTGCCGTATTTTAGGGTGGATTTTTCCTTTAATTGGTTCTGGCTCGCCTTCCTCATTTTCCTCTCAGCACTCACCCCGTCCGACGACAGACGACCAAGCCCGACTTGTAAACCAAGGACGTCGGCAGACTCTTCATCACAAAGAGCTGCGAGGCTCGTTGCCCCTGGACACGGGCGGCGTTCGACCCCTAAAGAAACTCCGGGCCCGACGTGTTCAAACCGACACAGTCCAACAGAGGTAATGCAGCGCTGCGAGTGATTGAAAGCTGTCGGACTCCTGCCTGTCCCCACCCCACCCCCTCCCCTCCCGACCTCCCCCCTCCCAGCAGGAAAACGAGCCTCCTCCTCTTCCTCTCCCGAAAAGACAGGACAGATTCACAACAGGCAGACAGCGAAGTCCCCGATAATGCAAACACATTAGACTAAAACACTGGAGATGCACAGAGAAAGGTTGCTTATATACACCCGGATTCACTGCCTCACCCCCCCCCACACACACACACACACTCTGCTATCATATCTTTTCCTGCAAGTCTTGCCTTCATACACAATAGTAACACCGTTGTCTGTGGTAACCAATTCCCAGGTATAGCAGTCTTCATGGTTCCCATAGCAACCGGCTGCTGCTTGTCAGCCAATGAAATCTCAGTCTCTATGGTAACTGGCTGTACAAGAGCCAATCTGAGAGCGTCTGTGGTGCTTGTACTTCTGGTTTTTCAGCATTGGAATGATCAACTGCCCCCGCTACTATCACCGCCACCACGAACACCCTCCGCCTCTGTCTAAAGGGGGGGGTGTCTGCCACCAAAGCAGGTCCTCTGGCTGCTCAGGTCAAGTAAATATTGATGTTGGCACTTATGCACTTCAGTAACATAACAGAGGGAGGAATGGTTGGAGGGAGGGATGATAACAACCAGTTGAGCAGCCTTTTTTTGTTGTTGTTGTTTTTTCCTCTCGCAGAAATACATTCCCTGCTGAAGCCTGGTCCCGTCTGCACCGCCTCACAGAGAAGGGGGGTTGGGGGTGCAGGAAAGAGCATTGCCTCTTTGGCAGCCAACAGTTATCACATCTTTAGCTCTGTGGCTTTATGCAGGAGTCTGCCAGGCTACTTCCGAGTCCTGGTTCCAGATTCACCTGATTCAAACAGAGCAAGTTGGTGGTGCGGGCGGGCGGGCGGGCGGGGGGGGGGGGTGCTGGGGGTTGGGGACAGGAAGAGAGAGGAAAATGGAGGGGACAGTGAAAAAGCAGAAGGACGAGGACAGGAGAGGACTGGGCGTTTGTCCTCGTCGCTTTCATGCAGAGGTTCTTCACATGCTGAGTCCTCCCAAATTTTTCCCTCCCGCCTTCTTGTCCTTTTCCTTCCTCCCGGTGACTGGCTAGGTCCCATGGCAAAGAAAAAAACAAACAAACAAACAAAAAAACAACAAAAAAACAAAAACTATATCGTGCTTATGATTGGTCGTCATGTCGATTGTGTGTGTGTTCGATCAACAGGCTTGTGGGCGTGGTCCGTACACACACACACACTGTGAGGCGTCGTGGACAGGGCGGTGGGAAGGTTTCGGGGCAGATGTCCAGCGGCTGATGAGGAAGAGGAAAGTGGGATGCAGTGTGTGTGTGTATGTGTATGTGTGTGTGTGTGTGTGTGTGTGTGTGTGTGTGTGTGTGTGTGTGTGCGTGTGCCTGTACGGTGTACTTCTATATATGGATGTGTATTCACAGGCCGTTGCTGTTGCGGTGTGTGAGGGGAGGTTTGGAGAGCTCCACCATCCCGGCCCGCCCTTTGCCGATGACCTTGGGGGCGCGGCGCAGCAGCTTCTGGGCCTCCGTGAACGCCTCGGTCAGCTCTTTCTTCCACTGCACGAACTCCGGGTCGCTCTGCGCACAGGTGCAAACACAAAGGAGGTCAGCTCTGCGTCTTTATCTCATTGACGCAGCTCGGAAGAAAAGCCCAGAGAGCCGGTCCTACCTCACACTGCAGCACAAACTGCTTCCCTCCTTTGATGCGCAGCAGAATACACTTCTTGTCTTTAATCTGCGTTTCCTCCACAGACACGATCTGCTCCATCGTCAGCAGGTTTTGCTGCGAACAAGAAAAAAAAAAATCGACCGATCAAAAACGAGCAAAGGTGAAGCGCAGCAGGCAGAACACAGATAATGATGCATCAGGGGCTGCAGCTGAGAGGCTACGGCTCCAGGGTCGACTCCAGGTCCAGTGAGCGACTAAACTACTGCAGAGTTATTTTGGGGGGAGGGACATTCGAGATATGGAGGGAAAAACCCATCTGCCGAGACCCTGGTACAATAACAAATAACACGACAGCATCAGGCAGAACTTTGACAGGCACATATGTTCACTGCAAAAAGATCTTGTTGTAAAAACCCCCCCACATTAACCCTTTGAACCCGAGCCACGGTTTCTCTCCCGTTAAAAACCTCGTCTTATGTCGTGTTAACAGAATAAACCACAACCGTGTCCTAACAGGTCACATCTGCTTCACTGGCCATTAAATTAAAAAAAAAAAAAAAAAAAAAAAACAAGCGGTCGAATACGTCCCTGACAGGAATGACGGATTTCCACGGTTTAACCCAGCCACGGAGATAAAACGACTCTCCGGAGCAGTAAAGTCCTTCCTCAGAGTTTTATAAACCTCTGTGCAGTGTTTCAGCGTCTGACAGCCATAAACCCCCAGGGCACAGATCTATTAAACAAACTGAACTTCCTGAACCGATTTTCATCGCGTCGCCGGGCCCCGGGACACCGCCTCTATTCTCAGGATGAGTCAGGCATTTTGGAAACGCCATTGCATGGCAGGTCGGGGGTACCACACCTGTTTTTCCACAAATACTGGGTCGATATCTATATAGAGCTGAAAAAATATGAAAGTTAATGCTGGTAAAAAAAAAAAAAAAAAATCAAGTGAGGGGTGTTGGTTCAGTGTAATCTGGACATAAAAGAAAACACGAGAAAAACTAAACAAAAAAATAAAAACTAATCTGTTAATTTAGGAGTTGATATTTTACACAGAAAAAAGTAACATTTGCTTGGATTCGTTTATTTATTTCTAAGTAGTTTTGTGGAGGTTTCTCCTCAGTGGACGTCAGAGATACCGAGTTATGACTGTGAGAAGAAGGGGAAGGGTTTTTATGTCTGTCACGTTCAAAAGGTTAATACACGTCTTCCAGTAAAAAAATTTGTGACATGATCCAAGACTTAAAACGAGCTCTGGGTCCAGCACAAGAATAGTTCTGAGGGAGGTTCAGTTAGTCTACTAGCAGTGGTGTGTGTGTGTGTGTGGGGGGGGGGGTTAGAGAGCAACACACCACTGGGTCAGGAGCAGGGAGGTGGTCTACACCCTAAACAGCCTCTGGGCAAAACAACAAAACAGCAGGGACTCTGAGGACACGGCAGGGACCTGGACCTGGACCCTGGTGTTCACACTCACCCCATCTCTCTGCTTTTTAAAATGTTTTAGCCACCTCTCCTTCAGTGTGGAGCCAGGACAGACAGAGACAGAGACAGAGACAGGGACAGGGACACAGAGACAGAGAAACAGAGAGACAGGCAGACAGACAGGAAACGTTCATACGCAGACTAATAGATGAACAGCGGTAGAAAACCCCTCTATCCAGGACGGATGGACGACAAACTGACACACATCAACGTGGGGCGCAGACACGGAGCTGGAGCCTGATTAAGAATGTGTGCGGGTGCCGGGAGGTGGAACTCACCCGCGACTCGCCCTCCCCCCTCCATTCAACACGGTTGGGGAAGAGATAGAAGTACCGGCGCTGCCACTGAGTTAGGAACGGGTTCCCCAGCTTCAGCATGTAGCCGTGCATTATGCAGTCCTTGCCCAGGGCGTAGTCTGCAGAGAGAAACAGGGTCAGAACACGTGCCGGCGGGCTCGGGCGGGCCTAGCGCTTAGTGATGCTGTCATTACCCTCCTCGTGGCCCAGCTGCTTGTTCTTGGCCCGCTTGCGTGCCTCGCTCTTGTCCGTGTCTGAGTTGACCGCCTCGTAGACCGTCTCCGCAACCTCCTGCTGCCAGCGCTCCGATATGACCAGGGGGAAGTTCTTGTACAGCTCCTGGTCACTGTCCAGTAGCTGGGACACAAACGGGAGCGGGAGGTTTAGTGACATCTCCCCTCACTGGCTAAACTCTGAGTACTGACTGAGGATTTCTGGCAGCAGTTGCGGCTCTTTTCCACTACAGAATCATAACACCTTCTTTTTTGAATTCCTTTCCACTTTTCCATCGATCTACTCATCTGACTTGGGCGAGAGAGCGAAGAATCTCCCCAAAATTTCAAAGTATTCCTTTAAAACAGTTCAGTTCTCAGCTCTCTTAGCAACATCTGGACACAATCAAGGCCATTCATTAGGTTAAGTGTCCAAGTGAAAACTAAACAGTTACTGAATAAATCTTGTTTATGCATCAATACTCAAAGCTTAAATCCTAAGCTGTACTGCAATAAATCATACCTTAACTGAGGTTATAATATTTAATCCACTGCTTTTATAATAATAAGGGCAGAGAAAATACTAAAACCCAGCTCTCAGTACAACACAGTACAACACTAGCTCACAGATGCTGCAGTAATCTCAGTAAAAACAGTGATCCGTCTCTCTAAGCAAGTCCCCGCTTGGTTCTCTGTCTCGCGTGTTTGGTCCCGATGGAACCGGAGCGATAAACTCCACCGCGATGCTGTCGCGTTACTGTACAGCAGGTACTGGGACGATCACCCCCCCGTCCGGGGAAGTGCCCGTGTCGGAGGGTAAATAAACTGTCGCCGAGACCACATTACTGATAATGGAGGCGGGGGCTGCCGCACCAGGAGAACAAAGAAAATCACAGGGAACAAACAGCCACGTGTCGCTTTTCAATTGCTCCATTTCAAACCACCTTTGCTCCCTATTCTAAAACTGCCTGTCGTGAAGAGATTACAAGCTTTCACTGTCTCTATGATTCGGGAACGAAGTGCAAACTTAAACCTCTCTGCAGGAACAGAAAACCAGCCAGAATGTACCCGCCGCTCTAGGTGGTTCTCCCTGGAACTGCCATATGAGAAGCTCTGTGTGGCTGTAGTTAAAGGGATAGTCTGAAAGACTGGAAATCTGCCGCCCTCACTTTGTTTTGGAAGTGGATCAATTATCTGGTTTCCTGTCTTTACTTGGAGGAAGTCAGATAGTAATATGATTCATACTGCAAATCTGGAAAGATGTGATTAGTACTAAAGTTTATTTTTGCAGATTTTTTTCTTGATTAAGTGATGAATTCTTTGGTCCATAAAAAGCAGGAAATATTGAGAACAATATTTGTCACAATTTCCAAAAAATCCTAAGGTGAAGTTTTTAAATTTTTTCCCCTCCATCAACAGTCTAAAAGCCAAAAAAAAAAATCACAATTTAATATGATGTGAGACAAAGAAAAGCCTCAAGTCCTCACAACTGAGGAGATGGAAGTGTTCGACGTGTTTATTTTAAACAGCAAGCGACCGATTTTAATGATAATCGACTATTCCATTGATTGAGAAACAGCCTTAATTTTTTAGTATAGTCTATGTTATTGTCATCACTGCTGCTGGACATTTTTTTAATCACTGGTGGTTGATGCGTCATGTTAGCTGTGATAGATGTTTGTCAGACGGTTGTGTACAAAGGTGGGTGCTTTTTTTTCCGATACTGAAAATGCCCAGGATAATTCTATTATGACACGGTGGTGATACTCGGACAGCATCAGTGTAAGACAGCCAGCGATAAAAGCGACGTATGCATGCGGAAGAGCGTTGTACCTTGATGCCTTTGGTGTCCTCCTCATCAAAAGAGCCGATGTCGAAAGCATCCGCGGCGTTCACTTCTCCCCGGGGAGGGATTAAAGGAGGCGAGTACTGGAGGTGGTGGGGGAGAAAGCAGAGAGATAGGTTTCAGGGAGGAGCAGTGGATGATAAAGGAGAAACAGGACAGCATGAGCAAAACAACAGGACAACAGTCCCACAGCAGCGCCCCTCTGAAGTCACGGGGTAACCATAGCGACCAGGACCATGGTGCTAATGGCTGGTGGAGCGCCGTCCACAGCGAACCACGACTTGACCTGATCCTGCCGCACAAACAAAACCAGAGCGTTTTTGTCACTTTTCATTTGGAGCAATTTGAGCATATTCTCCAATGTCAAGCACATGAGCGGTGACCGTTATCGGAGGCCAGAGCTTTGCCCAGATCCAGAAATGACAGCGTCCCTGTTGTTTTCACTGAACCGTTCCAGAGGATTTTGATTAAAACACTGTTTTTTTGTTTCTATAAAGAGGCCCAGTACAGCGGTTTCACATGTCTGTACATGTCATGTTTACGTTTTTTTCAGCTGTCACGTTCAGCCGCTGGCTTCTGCTCACATCTGTTCGGTGTAAAAATGAATCTGTAGATGTCTGAAACGCGCTCGAGTTTCCTAATCCTTGGTGGTGAACTCGACGTCTGCATTAACACTTGTTGGAATGACTTGTGATAAAACAGCCTGGACTTTTCAGATGACCTAAGCGATGATAATGTCATTTTTAAAGGGGGGAGGGTTGTTATGGTTATTTGCTAAGGGTTTACAGTAGGGGGCCTGTACATGTAGCTGCTGTAGCTATCGTCTGGGTGGGGTGCATACCACACTGACAAAACAACAACCTATGAGCTTTTGATGGCGATGGGAGATTAGTGGCATTGAAAAACAGCTGCAGCTCCACATTTACCCGAGACGCCCATCACAGCTGGTTCACAGTGAAAACAAGTGGCTGTGAAGGCAGTTGTGATCGTGAGATCGTGTACGATGCTCAACCGTTGTGTTTAGATTCGGTGATGAAACAACGCAGGACTCCCATCAACTCCTCTGCGTTAAGTAGCCCCCCTGCCCCCCCAGGGCAGGTTGGTCTGAAAAGTTTGGACCAGGCAGTGCTTAAATCTTGATTAAAAATGAACTCAGATTAGATGGATTACAAATCCCTCTATACTGTACGGAATGTATTTGAAAATGCTGAGCAAACAACTAAACTACACATCGGGGCTGAGATTCCCTTGACAGGGCCCTTTGTGACGTTGGGTTGGGGGGGGGGGGTGTTTGATGTGTGTAGGTGCCGCAGGCGGTGCTCGCCCTGGCAGGGGTAAACAAGGGTGGTGTTATTCCCTGCAGTCGCTAAAGAAGGTGTGAAACTAGGGATTCGTGCTGAGGGACAGGCCCGAACCGCGCGAGACGCATTTTTAGTTCCCAGCTGGTTTCAGTCATTTAACCACATAAAACAAATCTGACGCCACCTGCTCTGCACCGAGGTTTAATATTATACAAATATACACATGATGCATGGGTTCTAATTAGTTCAAAGTCCGACTCTCCTTTTAAATTTGGGTATTATTATATTATGGCCAGATTTGTATGGATGAAAGAGGAAAAAGCCTCTAGAAAACCCAATTTCTCTGAAAAAGTCATAAAAATAAGAGAAAAAAGGTGCAAATACTGAAACATCTTTGTTGACGGGTTTTTTAGAAATGAAAATGAAGAGTTTTTTTGTCTTATTTGTTCAAACTTCATTTTTTGAGAAAGCTGCGGCCAAAGCACATGTGTACATTTGATTTGTGGGGAACAAAAATAAAAAATTAAAAAAATAAAAGAATAGGGCCTCTGATTCTGTATTCTAAGTCAAAATAAAAATAACACAGAATAACTTATTTAAATCGAATAGTATTAACAATGACAGCAGCAGCAGTTTCTGTTTCCAATCTCAGTAGACTCTGGCGCAGATGATTTCTGCTGCATCATATCAGAAGTGGATCATATCATCCTGCATATTATCAGTCGGAAAGAGACAACGACTGGAGTCAGAAATGGGCCGATCAAAACAGCAGGCCCGCAGATCCGATGTAGAAAACTTTGGAAAAAAAAACAACAAAACCCTGCAGCGCAGAGACGAAGAGACGCTCCGTGAGGAAGTGAAGCTCACTCACCTTCTGCAGGTACACCTGCTGCCAGTCGATGCCTTTGAAAAACTGATGTTCCTTCACCTCTTGGGCTCTGCATGTGTTTGAGACAGAGAGAGAAAGATACGGGGGTGGGGGTGGGGGGTTAATAAAACGTGTTCACTTGTACACTAGGTGGCAGTGTTTGCCACGTTACTCCCCTCTGACGATCACACTCATAACCCTGCCATGATGCCGAACAGCCCGGTGCAGACGGCCATCCATCAACCCGGCGTTCGGCCCCGAGCCAATGCGAAAACACAGCGCTGATGAAATTAGCCAAGAGCTCGGCTTCTCCCACATCACTTTAGCTCCCCCTTCCTCCGCCCTCACCAGGCTGCCAACCGCACCACCCAGTTTTTTTAGGCCTCAATGAGCACATCAAGCTTAAAAAAAAGCCTGATTGATGAATTCATTTTCACACCTGTGGACATAAACTCTGACGAGATGGAGGCTGATGTGAAGTTTTTATCGGTGTGTGTGTGTGTGTCTTACCCCCGGCCCTGGCAGCCCAGCCTCTTGGACACATCTCTCTGCAGCAGCCCCTCCAGCAGATCTTTGAGCTCTGCAGTGAAAGAGTCTGGCAGCTCCACATTCTGTAGGGGGGGGGGGTTACAAAAAAACAAAACAAAACAAAAACATCAGTTGCTCCTATCACTTTAGTACAGAGGTTTTCAAAGAAGTTGGACACTGTGCCCCCCCACCCCCCACTACACACAACAATGAGGCCAATATTCTCCCCCAGCTCCCCCTGTATGTCCATAACACAGTCGTATGTGACTGGATAAACGTCAGTGTTCCAGGAATATAAGAATCATGGTGATCAGACATTCTGAGGCTTATTAATGTCAGAAAACATTGATAGTGGTACATGAAGAAAGTTGATATTAATGGGTTTACTCACTAATAATTATTTTGATTTTTGGAGCTAATGAGGCTCCAAGTTTAGGAACCACAGTTTCCAAACTCTGGGGGCTCTGAGGGATGGAAAGGCGTCACGATGTCAGGTGGGGACTACAACCTGATGATATCTACAGGAAGGGAAAATCCTGTGGAATCTACTAACACAAGCATCATGTCTGTGGCTTCAGATCTGACTGAGAAGGTGCGAGACTTGGGACACCAGGTCCGTTGATCACGTGCTGAGGGTCTTACGGTTCTACTGCAGCACCTGTTGACCTGGTTCGTCAATGGGACAAATCCGTGGCCCGACTTCAACAACGGACTTTTTTTTACAGGACACTGGTGAGCACCTGTCTGTTTCACCTCATGTCGTATTGTTACCCCCCCAACGGTTACAAAACCTCCTGTACAGCACAAGTCAGCCTCCGCCCTTTTTTTCCTTTTTGCTGCAGCTTTATTTAGCTGCTCGGTGGAGATGTTTCAGAGTTCAGAGGAGCCATCTATCGGGGTCTGATCCACCCCCCCCCCCCAATTCATCTCTTCCTGTCTTGGCGGCTCTGTTCTCAGCATTTTCTCTGCTGTCTGCTGCTATCGTGTTTATGTAATGAGACCATTCATCATGTTTAATAAACACAAAGACATAAAGAGCAGTATTTTTAGCCCGGTCGGGCTGAATCGCAGTTTTTCCCCTTTCTCTCTCTCTCCCCCATCCCTCTCTCGCACACACATATACACACACAGACAAGGATTAAGGGGATAAACCAGATTAAGTGGCTGGATTAAAATCCTAATCTGGATTTATTGTGATATGAAAGATCATACTTTCTCTGTTTAGAGGTCCTGCTCCAACCTCAAACCAAACAGCGCCTGTGTGTGTGTGTGTGTGTGTGTGTGTGTGTGTGTGTGTGTATATGTGTGTGGCTACACTTCTCCACTGCTTCATGTCCTAACAAATCTCGTACAGGGACACAGATCTGGACGTCTTTGCACTACAACGGATGACTCGTGAAAAAGTCCCTTCATGGGTTCATCACCGTAAACTCGCCTGTGCACGCTGCCCTGTTGTGGGTTTTTTTTGGAGGGGGGGTTGTTCAATGGACACCATTCATCCCCTGTGTTTGCTGAATCCCAACAGAATTTCCCTAATAGACAACGACAAGCTAAACACACAACGTACTTTGTGCTGTTATGGTTCTTGATGTTAAATGTTCATACTCGTCGCTTCTTCCTCCAAACGTTTGTGTCTGCGCTGCCGCGTCTCGTAAATTACAGCACTAGGGCTGCAATTAACATTCACGTTCATTGTCAGCGCTGCAATTTTGATTTCATCCGACGCTTTCGATTAACAGAGTCTCAGAGAGCAGCAGAAAGTTCAAGTTGTAGCCGGCGACTGATTCCACCAGCTACAAATCACAGCTGTGACCTGCAGATGTTCTCAGCCGTGGTTGATTAACCTTGTGTACACACTAAAACTTTGACTCTCGACTGTTGCCTTGTTTGAACGCCCCCCCCCCCCGGTCTCTGTTGTTTACGCTCGGCCACAGCTTCGTCAGGCTGGGGCCGCCACTATGTTTAATTAGGATAATTATTAGGATAATTAGGACTTAAATCATTCAGCCCTTCCTAAAAAAAATTGAAAAAATAAAATAAAAAAGAACGAGGTTCGTCTGGATGAATCCCAAATCTCAGATCTTAATTTGTTGAATACGATGTCATACCTGAGGGAAAAGATGGACAAATCTATTTACTCTCATAAAACAGATTTTCCAAGGTCATGTTATAATTCAAAGACCGTCTCCAGATGTCTGTCAAAACATATTGAAATATTCCGCTCTGAAAAAATAATTTGTGTGATACTCTTGGACACGGGATGCATCCCACTTTACTGGGGAGCTAATTCTGGGTGTCTGTGGGCCCACTGGGCCTGTGGGCCCCCAGTTTCCACATCACACCTGAACGTTCCGCGTTCTGGACCGTTACTGGGGCCTCGTCCAAGTGTCCGACCGACACCCAAACTGAGCACAGAGAACCGTTCCCCTCCTGCACGTGGATTTCTGAGCAGTAAAGCGAAAGCATGCTGGCGAAGGAACGGAGGGGAAAAAAAAACAACCAAAAAACATATTTCTGAGTGGATGGGTTTTAAATTTAATTAAAAATACACAAAGTTAAAAACTGCCTTATGCATTTTTAAGATTCTTTATTCTTTTTTTTTTTTTTTTTTAAATGCCTAAACCACAGATCCCTACCCTCCCTGAGTAAACTTGCTCTGGATGTGGCTACAAATCCGTGCGACGGAAGGGGGGGGGGGGCTTAGTTTACCTAGGCTGGGTGCCGAACGGTAGTGGGCGGACAACCCTGGAGCCCGCGCAACAAAGACACCCACCTCTGTCTGGGATGGGTGGCCCGAGACTGGACAGACCGGCACCGGCACCGGAGCACGGCTCACACGGGTGCGTCGGGTTCCCCCGCAGCGTTTGTTCATGCCCAGCACAGTGTGCATAGGGATATCAACATCTGTGTGCCTCAGTTATTACTGTAAGGCAAACACGGCCCAACCCATGCGCTCCGGGTTAAACTGAGACTCGTATGTGCTTTACTGCGGCGCGTGGACGTGTCTTACCATGGTGAGCGTCATGCGGTCGATCTCGTGTTTGTCTTTGGTCTTGTGCTGTCTGAAGGGGCTGTGCCTAAACGGGGGAGAGAAGAGAGACAGGTAGTGAATCTCCGGTTGCAGAACGGCAGGGGAAAAAAAAAAAAAAAAAGAGGATGCGGTGGGAGAGAGGGTGAGGTGAGGGAGGGCACGGAGAAAGGGACGAGCGCTGGATGAGAAAGAGATCGAGTGCAAGAAAATTCCAGGATAAATCACACCTTTCAAAGCTCCCGGTACTTTAACATTCTTGGTGGGAAACAGAAAAAAAAGAAGTATGCTCACATGCTTTTTTTCCCCGTGTGATTTTCAAACGGATTTATGGACCTTAATTCCCAGTGGAGGCTGGAGACAATAATCTCGGAAGTGTAAGTTACGCCAAAAATAAGTGTTTTCAGACTCAGGGTTCAGTACAAAGTTTGACACAACTGGCAGGTTTTAAAAGAACCTTGGTTTCCTCCACGCACCTACTGCGTCCGCCGACTGTGTGAACGAGCAACAACCTCAGACCTTTCTCGTTTTTGCTCTCGGCTGTTCCTCGCCAAGGTTTTCTGTCAGGACAGAGTCAGGAGCGTCGGGCACAAATGTGTCATGTTTGACAGTTTTTGTCATATTTAGGATTTCCAGGCCTCTCGTTTGAGTCAAGCTTTTGCCTTGAAAAGTTCTGCATAATTACATTTTGTTATTACGTATGGGAAGCTCCAACTTATCGGGGGGGGGGTGTACAAAACTCCTATTCTGCTCGCTGTATTATTTATGATGCACATCATGGCTGCAAAAATGATACAGTGAGGTTTGGTTTCTTTCTATATTTATATAGCATGAAGATGTTTGTAGACATAGAAGAATAACAAATACATATAAATAAGTCTTAAAAAAGAAATGTTTTTGTGAACCCCCTCACGATTTGTGGGCAGAGGGACTCCACGTAAAGTCCATGGGAAGAAAATCAAATGTGGATGTTGAAAACACTGCCTGAATTACACTTTTCTTCTCTGTATTAATAGAGGCAGAGATGATCAAAAAATTAACGTCATCATTTAAATATTCTGTTAAAAATGTGCGTCACTTTCAGTCTTATCCACATCGGCTTTTCTAAATTCATCCACAGAACCATTTCTGACCCCTATTGGTTCAGTACAAATAAAATACATGTGATTGCAGATCCTCTTTTACTGCATATAAACAATAACACATGTACGCTCCTGCATGGGGAATTGGTTTTGTCTTGAAGATCATCAGCCACTGATTAAATTCGTATGGTCGTCTACACGGCACCGTGGCATCCGCTGTTGTTTTTCTTTTTAATAGAGTCAGAGGAGGTTCTTTTTTTTCCCCCCATGAGGCCAAACTGTTCCTCTCAATGCTGAGAAATGAATTTTAGCAGCACAGCAGCTAAACTGGAAACTTCAGCAGGAGTTGAAGGATTTACACCGGAGATACTTTCATGGACAAACGCATTTTGATCCAGTACAAAAGCCGGTGGCCCTCCCTCCGCGAGTGAGTGCTCCTTCAGAGGTCCGTATATCAAGAGCGCATATTTATGAGACAGGACAGCGTCTCCGTCCAAGACGCACAGAGAGCGGTACTCCACTTACTGTCAGTGACTAAATGGCGACTGGCAGCATTAATGGGGGAACAGCAGCTTCCAAACTACATCTTCGGTGCCGCCGATTCTTCAGCCGTTGCCAGACGTCATCGAAAATCACAGCTTAAGACCGAGGAGGTCATTAAGCGGTAAATCAAAGTCTGAACTCTATGGCATCCATCATGGAACATATTCTAGGAAACGTCTGAATGTACGTAACAAAAAGTCTGAATTCAAACGTGGTTTTGTGGATTATGATTCATTTTTTTCCCCAGCAGGACAACACTGACTATCGACTGAAGCTCCAACAGGCCTGAAACTCATGGTGGAGCCAAAGAGCTCTGACCTCACACCTCTTTAACTGGGACTGGATCAATTCCTCAGTCAAATGTAAGTAATTTTATATCTTGATAAAGATATATGGTATTAAAGCCCCCCCAATCTGGTTATCTTATCTACAGATGGGGAAATCTGGTTCTGAACAAAATTCAAATATCATGATGTTTTAGAGCAAGTATCAGGATATAATTATGTAAGATATTACATGGGGGATCATTATCAGTGCTTTAGGAAAAATTTCCAAAACAGTGTGTAATGTGATTTCGATGACAAAACAAGTCAAGAGTGAGATGAGAGATTGATGAGCCCGATGTTTCCAGCATGCACTACCTGCTCAGTCAGAGATCAGCTGGTGAACATGGTTGAGCATTTAGCAGCTAAAGAGCGAGAGATTTCCCCTCAGGAGCCGGTGGAGGAGACCAAAATCGTAGCTAACAGAGCTTGTTGTGCCTGTGTAGCTGGCTGTTAAGGTCTGCTGTGTTCATCTGGCTTAGCATAAAGACCGGAAGCAGGAGGAAACCATTAGCCCGGCTCTGTCCAAGGTTACACACAAACCCCTACCGACACCATAATTAACACATTAGATCTTGTTTGTTGAACTCACAAATAAACAGGATTGTAAAAAAAAAAAAAACTGTGTGTGTGTGTGTGTGTGGGGGGGGGGTTACTTCCTGGAAATCCTTCTTATTGAACAACAGCCGGTGCAGTGACTAAGTGCAGTTTCCTGAAGTCTTTTCATCAGAGCGAGGTCGGCAGGTTTGGTCTCATGGCGCGTGGAGAGAGACTGAAAACCGAAGCCTGAGCTCGAGGATCGTCGCCGACTTGCTACTTCACCGGAGACATATGTGTCATAGTTTTAGCACATAGCCGCCCCTAAAGCAACCAAGTGTAATCTTTACATTAGTCTTCTACCCATTAATCTAAACAAGACAGACTGTTTGATAAAGGTGCTGGTTAAGAAGACGTTTGAACTCTGCACGGAAACAAAGTCGCTGTTTCCCCCTCTGCTCTCAGTCTTTATGCTAAACTAAGCTAAGCTAAGCTTTTCCTATCTCCATTGGTGGTTTCAGTCTTCTCATCCAGGTCTCAGGAAAAAAAAAAGCAAGTTTCCCAAACTGTCATCCTATTTAAAAAGACCTGGAGGAGAAGCTATTTAAGATTAAATCACATGACATACCATCACTGCATCTTATAGTTACAGTATAAGATCATAGATTGATTTATTGCTCGGCTCTAAGTGAAAGAATCCTGATTCTTAAATTCTGCCAAACCTCCTCAGGTGGTGAGAGCTGACGTGTGAGCTAACGCCTTATTTCGGTCAAGAAATAAATATTAAACATTTTTTACGACAGAACTGAGTAACATAGGAAACAGCTTAACCGAGAGGATTCACAGTTTTGGACCTGAGTGTTGAAACGTGAAGCATTTTCACCAAAGCCCAACATGCTCTTCCTCTTTAAAGTGTTCAAATACACCGATCCTAACATCAATGGAAAGACACATCACACACACCCGTCTCTCTCTTTGCTCGCGCAGACCTGGCAGCCAACTCTCACTCTCTCTCACACACACACAAACACAAATGCTCCCCTCCTACCTGATATCTGACCTACTGGGCCGAGACCTCTGGCATTTACACACTCCAGATCAAACACACACACACACACACACACACACACACACACACACACACACACACACACACACACACACACACACACACACAACAAGATCAAACACACACCAAACAGACGGAGGGCGGGCGAGAGATGCGGAGAACGCGGAGAGCAGATTCAAAGAGGTTTACTCAGAGTCGCAGAGGAGGTTGGAGAGCAGACAGGAAGTCGGGACGCGGCGAGAGTAGAGAGCACAGGGGAGATGAAGAAGAGTGAGATGAGAGGGAAGAGAAGAGCCGGAGCACTTTTACCCTCTGAGGAGTTTGAAGAGCATGCAGCCTAAGGAGAACCAGTCGGCGCTGCTGTCGTACGCCGTCCCCTTCTGGAGGACCTCCGGAGCCATGTAGCCATGGGTGCCGCTGCAGCAAACACACCACAGCATCATGTCAAACACACATGATGCTGATTACTCTTTACAACTGAGAGCAGAGTCTGTGTCACACACAGACACACACACACACTCACCACAGCCCCATTGGACAGGATTCATATCAGAGGAGGAGGTGGGTGATAAAATATTTCCCTGTCCCCTCATAATAAAAGTTATTATTCCCGATTGGTGTTATTCGCTGCCGGTAAATTACCGGAGCTGGTCCCGTGATGCATGATGATGCGCCACAGGACGACCTCATTGTCATTTCTAAATAAGGATATTATTTTCTGGTAATTACCTATTCTCTTGTTACTGACACAGGTGCTAGCAAACTACTTTATTGTCTCTCCTCAAATGCCAGTTATACGGTGAGCAGAGCCCTGGTACTGGTGAAGCACTCTAAAACTCTGGTGTTCGCTACCAACAAATCCGCTCGGATCAGGGTCTGGGTTCGATGCCAGTAACTGAAGTTCTGAATCCCTCTGAGAAAAAGGCCGAGGGGAGACCGTGTCAGCCGCTGTTGGGCAGTTTTCAGTCAGAGCTACTGATTTAAATCAACATTATCATGATCAGTTATGAACATTTTTACACCTGGATTTCTCACAAACTTTTTTTCTTGTCCTCTGCTGCGCATGTTGACTGATAATTAACAAGCGATCTGTCAGGTTGGTAGAAGTTGAGATGATAAAACGCAGCTCTGTGTATAATAATGTATAATAATATTTGATAATCATGTTATAATCGCAGGTTTATATCCCCCCCCCCCCACCCCCACCCGAGAAATAAATCCTGCAGGAATGGGGTATTGACACTGATAGCAGCACTTACACACTGGCGTGGGGTTTCTTCTTGGAAAAGTCGCAAGCCAGGCCGAGGTCAGAGATCCGGACATGACCATGCTCATCCAACAGGATATTAGCTGGCTGAGGGAGGGACACACATGTAGGCATAGAGGGGATGGGGGGGTATTGACGGAGAATAAGAAACAATATTGGAGACCTCACTAATTCACAACTTAAGTTACAATTTCCGCTCTCCAGGAGAAAAATTCTGCGTGGATACAGGCAATAAAAGGGAAGCCTCCTGTCCTGGTTATCCTCCGCTGTTTGGCAAAAACTGCGACCCGCTCACTCTCCCCCCCTCCAACACTCATCCTCAAAGTATTATTTGCATTGTCCCACACTGTTTATTAAAAGCCCTAAAACGGTTCCCTGACTTCCAGCAAAATATAACTATTATTATGGCAACCAGTCCAAACAGGGGAATTGGAGGAAAAACAGAGGAGGGTTAGCTGATCTGAATCTGTGGCCTTGAGCCGGCGTCTGTGGAGGCGCCGCGGCGGATCAGCGGACTGAGGCTCGCAGCGAAGAGCCGTGATGTTTTAATCCGCATCACTCATCTTTCCTCCCTGTCAGAATTTTTCACCATTTTCTATTAAAAAAGATAAATATCAATCTTTCCTCTGAAGGCAACGGGACATGAAATGGCACGTCTTCTGAGCCAGGCTACGACTAATCATTTTTAATCCGTTTTTTTTTTTGATTAATTAACTACCAGACAGATTAAAATCTATATTTTTCTCATTGTAAACAAATCCCATTAAAAAGAAAAAACAAAAAACAAAACAGTGCTAGTCCACTTTTTCTTCCCTCCTCTGTTTTTGTCTCTCAGCTCCAAATCAACTTGTTCCTTCTTCATCTTTATATTTGTGAGGGTTTTTTTCCAGTTTCACCTCTAAAAAAAAAGTCTCAGTTGTTTCCTTTAACAGCCGCTCACTGTAGATTTAATCAAACATTTAGAAATAAACTGATTAGTAGTTTAATTGATTAGTTGATCAGCAGGATAATAATCAGCCACTATTATCAATTAGTTAATCATTTCAGTCATTTCAAGAAAAATCTGTTAGAGACTTAATGTTAGCAGCCGACAGCTTCAGAGGAAATTTGCTGCTTTTATTGTCATCTATCACTGTAAACTGAATATCTGAAGCGTCACCTTCAGCTCAGCAAAAATCTTAGATGTTTAATAAACTAAATGAATGAGTGAAAAAGTAATTAGCTGATAAATCAATCATGAAAACAATCGTCTGTTGCAGCTGTGCAAACCTTACTCAAACGTTTTTTTTGTTTGTTGGGGACTATTTTCAGCAGTCAATTAATCCACATTTGGTGTTGTAGTGTGTATTTGTGGCAGCAGGACGGTGGGGTGTGTGTGTGTGTGTGTGACTGAGTCTAAATAAACTGCTGTGTGTGTGTGTGTGTGTGTGTTCATGGTGGTCAAGGAACATTTCACCTGGAGCAACAGCCTGGATCCCTGATGTGGTTTAAATAGTTTTAGAAACAATGGAGCTCCAGGGCTCAGAGGGATCAGAGGCATTTGGATTCACACCCTTGACTTGTTAGTGAGATACACTCATCATTGACAACAGGAACAACACAGGACATCACCAGACTGGCCCTTTAAACGCCTCGGTGCTGTCTCAGAGAACCCTATAGAGCCAGAGCGAAGGTTCTACCTTCAGGTCCCTGTAGACCACAAAGCGGTTGTGCATGTGCTCCAGACCCAGGATGATTTCAGCCGCGTAGAAACGCATCTCCTTCTCGCTGAACACGCCGTGCTGAGACAGGTGATAGTGCAGGTCGCCGCCTGAGCACAGAAACACACACACACAACATAAAGCGCATCAGCACAACCTAATAACACCTCATGCATCAATCAGTGTCCATCAGTAAGCTGTGCTAATCATTTCAGGGGGGAGAAAATGAGAAGGGGGGGTCTGAACATGTATCAACCAGGTGTATTTATAGTACAACTGAGGCTTAAACATCCCCATTGTATTGCGTTCTGATTTTAAAAGGTGACTCAGGCTGCGACGGCGAGACTCTTTGGAAAAACGCTGAGCACGGCTTCCGATGAGGCTCTGAGGCTCGTCATCCAGAGGAAATACTAACAACGAGGCGTGAGGCACCATCGCCGGGGGTCAAATTCACAAACAGGATTGTTAAAAAAAAAACTGGGGGGGGGGCACCTTACCGTTCATGAGGTCCAGGATGAAGCACAGCTTGTCGGGGGTGTGGAAGGCGTACGTCATACACACGATGAATGGACAGTCCTACATGGAGACACGGAGAGACCAAGAGTTTGAGCAATGACTAAAATCAGAAACTGGTTCACTGCAGAGGGCAGGGCCCTAATTCCCCAGGCCCTTTACCAACACCACAAGGTAATAACGCTCCATTACATATAAAAGCCCAACAGTTAAAGTCCCATGGAAGTAAAAAGTACAGAAGAATCATCTGCAAAATAGATGTATCGCAATAAAAAGTAAAATATCTCTGTGGAATGTAGTTAAGTAAAAGCATAAAGTGGCATAAAGTGGAAAATACTCACACGGCCGTTTTCGTAACTCACCCCTGTGCTGACCAATGACAGCATGATCCTCTCATTGAGCGCCAGAGTCTCGCCCTGCTTCATCTTGATCCTCTTCTTGTCCAAACACTTCATGGCATACCTGACATTAAAAACAACAACAACAAGAAAACAAAAAAAAAAAACAGTCACAGCACGGCCGGGCTCTTTCCACGCTTTATTTTCCTCATGTCCATTGACTGTGTTTGCCGTTTTTTTTCTCCTTACATCTTCCCCGTGTCGGCCTTCCTGCAGCCGTACACCTCTCCGAAGCCGCCTCTGCCGATGATCCGGTGAACGCTGAAGTCGTTCATGGTCAGCTGGAGGGGAGAGAGCAGCAGAAGGGCTTCAACAACAGGGCAACGGACGTGAAACGCTACCTTTCGTCTTCCGCACTGGACCCGTGTGGTGTGGTTCTGACTAACTGCCGGGGGTTTTTCCTGCTCGGTTCGCTCGGTTTGGGGCCGGTGGACCAGCCATTGGTCCCGGTCTGGTGCGGACAGATGAACCGGGTTCAGGACAGCTTGGAGAAGGGTGGGCCCGGCTCCGAGTGAACTCTGGTCCGCTTCGTTTATGGTGCCAACGCAGACCAGATCAGCCGTAGGGTCGTGAGAAAGTAGATATTTGATTAAAGAATAAATTCAAAAGCTGAATCATTCTTGTTAAAGAAGACCATGATACGTCCAGAAAGCTCTGGAATAAAAGCCAGATTTGGAGTTTGAGGTCTTCTTAAGTATCAATCATGCTGCCCATGATAAGCAGTACATTTCCTTGCGACGTGAAATGCATGACTTTGCGCCGCTAACGCTGTTTTGATCGTGATGCCGATGATGCAGGATGCGGCGACGGGGCCATCTGGCGAGGCTGTCCAACGAATCTGTATGACGTGACGTTCACGCTTCCTGATTCGTTTACAGTCAGCGACCGTGTGAACGTGAAATGGACTGGAACTAAAAGACAACAGCCAATTTTATTTTTTATCCTTTTTTTAACTTTTGTTCTGGACCAGTGGTTTTCACACAGAGTAAAGAGACTAGATGGGGAAGGGGAGGGAGAGAAATGCGGTGAAGATGCTGTACTGTTTAAATCCCCAAAAAGCATTGTGGGAGCTGTGGTTTTGAAACTCGAGCATGACTTTAGCAGGAAGCCTGGTTTTGCTACTGTTTACCCCGTCACAGTGCGTTACACCCATTCTCAACACTGTAACTGTAACAAATTATAAGCCATCTAGCAACACTTCATTACCTAACAGGACTTTTACTGTGAAACAACTGACTGCAGGTTATTATAAGGGCAAATACCTGTATACTGTTTCCTCAGTGTGAAATACATACAAGCCATGTATGGTGTGTGTGTGTGTGTGTGTGTGTGTGTGTGTGTGTATGGGGGGGGCACTGATCCGGAACCAAATGAACCACACTACAGATGTGAAAGAGGCTTGTACTCACATGGATGTTGAGCTCCACGTTCTTCCACTGGCAGAAACGAGTAAATTTATCGCTGGGGGGGAGAGGGAGGGAGAGGCGGTGAAATGTGTGACAATGCCTATATGCACATGTCTGAACAAACAATGAAAACTTCTCCATCCAGTTCCTCCACCGCCACGGCCTCACCTCTCGATGAACTTCTGGAAGATCTTCCCTCTCAAGCTGTCGCAGATCTCCACTATGTATGGCTGCAGGAGGACACACACAACACAGCGCCCCAGTAACTACGTGATGGAAATTCCTTACAAACCGATGTGAATGTATCCTCTGTGCATTGTTATGATGACCTGAATGGGCTCCTGTGATTAGCCTCTTAAATTTTTTTTTTTTTTTTTTTTTTTTGGGGGGGGGGGGGGGTCAGCCTTGTTAAAGCTTCTGTTGCCTTTCCCTTCCCCATTTTTTCCCACAGATTCTCCCTCCGAACATTCACGTCTTTGCGTTTTGCCACATGAGCTCCGAACACGCCTCCACGCTCCAGCTGAACATGAACATTCAAGCGACGCACGCTGAGGACTAAGAAAACATACAGGAAATAGTGACAGGTTTATGTCATATCTATGGGGGAAAATTCAGTCGCCAGGGATAATTTTATATCCAGAATAAAGGCCATGCTGTAGTCTAAAAGAGGAAATTGTTGATTAGATTTACAAAGCTGAAAGAGGACATCTTTTGTTTCTGTTTCTCTGCATTTCATTTTCCTGGGTGGCCCTTTTGACAATTGATGCTCCGCATTAAAAGTATAATTACCGACCGTACAAATCTGAGAATGCGGGTTTAAAAATAGTGTTGGTGGAGCTGGGAAAATATGAATATGAACTGAAAATTAGGGCTGGGCGACGACAGATGGGCTTTTTAGTAACATTTCCTCTGTCGAGTAACGAGAAAAAACCTTGAGAAACTGTCGACAGATTACACGGCCTGATGACATGTCCAATCGCGTCAGAGACAAAAGGCCACATAGACCATAATACAACACGCCACCGTTCCGAGGGGAGGGAGGAACACACACACACACACACACACACACAAACACGCACACACGCACACACCTTGAGAAAAACTGTCTTTTTTTTCCTCTTTCATCTACTATTGTATTTAACTTTCTTAAACCCTGTTTATCAAGTGGTTTCACACTGTATTTGTCTTTATATTGTCTTTTTTTTCCTTCATAATCATGTCTCAACACCTTTCCGTGCCTTATTACTGAAAAGCACCACACAGTAAACTCCACTGACTGCTTTTGTTCTCCGCACCGAAATCTGAATCTATGGCAGCTCCTTTAAACCGATCAAAGAATCGATGCGGGTTACAAGCTCCCTGGGAGTTAAACTGTTTTACACCAACAGGATTTACAGGGATTTATACCTGCTGGAAGTTTTTTTTTGTTCATTTTTACATGAATTATTTATCTAAAATCGATTTTCTGTTTGCAGCTCAGACAATCCTCGGGTCTTTTTTCATGCTCTGAGTCTGCTAAAGGGGAATTTTAAGCTTAAGGAAATATTAAGATGCGGGACTGACTTAATATTTTTCATTACGTGCACTAATATTGGCTGATGTAAAAAACTGCGATCAAACATTTTGCTACATCACATAGCCTGACACAAATCTACCATGACCATTTTGAGAAGCTGCAGTGTGCTGTGAAAATCAGACCCGCAAGGCTTGGTGTGTGTGTGTGCGTGCAT
The DNA here is from genome assembly GCA_016859345.1 of Istiophorus platypterus. Taxonomy (NCBI): domain Eukaryota; kingdom Metazoa; phylum Chordata; class Actinopteri; order Istiophoriformes; family Istiophoridae; genus Istiophorus; species Istiophorus platypterus. The sequence goes on along the minus strand of CM029128.1, from coordinate 1,570,810 downwards.
GCATATTTTACACCCCCTCAAATGAGTTGAGGCTGTAAAACACTATTAATTTATTCACTGTCAACCCGGTTTAGACCACAGCACGATTGGTTCATTTTGATGAGCTTATATTCTTGGCTTTTCTTTGTTTGATTCCTCACCATTTTTGTATCATATGGTTTTATTTTGAAAGTAATATTTTCAATAGGAGACATTTTACAGCAGGAGAAGCTCAAGTGTAAAGAACATGAGTGATGGACGAACTTCGGCCTATTCGTTATTTGTTATTGTTATGTATTCTGCTTTTCTTGTTGTTAAATCAGCATCGGAAAACACGCGGAAGAAGAACAAATAAGAAACCTTCACCTGCACCGCGTTTGCTGGAAGGTCTTTTACCTGAAAGAGAGTTGGGGGAACCTGTTTCTTTGCCAGGTGACTCTGCACGTGGTCCACCGCTTTCTTAGAAAATGGCTGGAACAAAGCGGAGGAAACAAAAGGGAAAAGTTAGTTTAAAAAAAATGCAGTTTTACCAGTGATTTCAGTTCTGGTTTTTTTTTTTTTTTTTCTGTTAGTCCCCTAAAGTAACATGACCTGGACATTACGCTGCAGTGAGGCCTCTACCGAGAAGAGCACTGATATCTGTGTGTGTGTGTGTGTGTGTGTGTGTGTGTGTGTGTGTGTGTGTGTGGGCGGTGTGTTCAATCACTTCCTCCCTTTAGACGGCAGTGAGCACCAGCTTTGCTTTACATCCAAATTTTGTGCCTTACAGGAGGACAAAAGCTGCACTGTGGCGTATTGTTTGCAGTGGAACATGGATGGACTCGTTCCAACCGCTTCTGGGAGAGGCCAAGAGCAGCCTGGATGGGGGGGGGCGTTCCAATCATCGCTCTCTGTTCCAATTCATGCAAACTCTCGGTTCTTTCAAGAGTAACTCTGAGTAACTTTGAGCTAGTTACTTTCCAAAGTGGTGGAAAGTAACTAAGTACACAAATTGTACTTGAGTACATTTTTGAGCCACCTCCCCTTTACTCGAACCAGGTAACGCACCAGAGCTCCTTCCTCCAAACACCAAACTGTTGCTGACTTCCTGTAGCGGTTAGTGCGGCGGCTGTTTGTCCCTCAGGCAGGAGGCTCGCTGCCAGGGTGACGACACTCACCACTGACAGCCATGTTAAAGAAAGAGCCGGGGCGCTCAGTGGTGACATTTTGGCAAATTTGATGAGTTAAAAAGGCGGCGATACATGGAGGACGAAAAGCGTTTAGTTGTCTCACATACAAACTTATTTGTCCCTGAAGCCTTAAGAAACGAGCCTCATGCTACTCGAGGGACTGGTCCTGCTTCTCACGGTGGATTCTTCTAAACGGTTTCATATTGTCTGTAAATGGCATAAGCAGGAACGACAACATGTTGTCGGGACTCTGGATGAATTCGTTTTTGGGCGACATGCTGTACGTGAGGCACTTTTCACAGATTAGAGAAAAAAAACCTCTCTTTTAGCAGAATATGTTTTTCTTGCCTGTCAGTCATATAACAGATTTATCTTGTGACCCACTGGACCCCTCCTGGATGGAAACACTGCATTAGGAGCCCTCCTCCTCCCACCAGTTGTGTGCTCTGTGTCCCAGCAGGTGCTTGACCGCGAGTGCATTAGTGAGGCAATGTGGATCTGTGTGTGTGTGTGTGTGTGTGTGTGTTGCTTTTTTTTTTTTTTTGGGGGGGGGGGGGTCCCCTCACATGTGAGCAGGACAGGAGCTCCTTCATGATGTAGCCGTCGTAGATCTGCCGGCTTCGGCTCAACCTCTCCTCTTCCGAGTCCAGCTTCTCGTAGTCCTTAATCTGAGAAAGACGCACAGGGTCAGTTTAAACGTTCCCGCAAAACCACGCAGAGCCCCTCCTGGGAGGGCTAAATCTGAGCCGGTGGGATTACGGGCCTAATCTCCCGCCCACCCCGCGACGCCGTCTAATCCTCTGCGCGCAGCGGACGCTCTGGACTTACTTCTTCGTAGAACTTGAGCTGCGGCACGGCCTCGTCGATCTCGTTCATGCAGAAGTCCTTGAACAGCAGGAAACCTGAGGGGGGGGGTAAAGATTAGGTTAAAGTACAAAGAAAAGTATAAAGTATTCAGCTTTTTTTAATTTAAGAATTGCATTTTTTAAAATTGCATTCAAGACCCTTCCTTTCAGTTCAAAGAGGTGAATAACACTCACAGCTGCAAAAAAATAAATGAATAAATAAATAATTAACCAAACCAAACTGTAGACTGTGGGGACACATAGGGAAAGTGCTTTAGAAACAAAAAAAGCATCAAACCTTCAGAAAATAACATTCTGCTTTCCCTCCAACTAGCAGCCCCCAAATGAAAGTAATCTGTTTAAGAAAAGCATCAAATCCTCACATCTTTGAGGCAGGAACCAGTAATTATCTAACAATTTTGCTTAAATAATGAAGATTATTCAATTGTCAAAATAGCTGCCAATTAATATTCTGTATGAATCAATTGTGGATATAATGGATTAATTGTCTGATCTTTGCAGCTCTAGCGTATTAATGCTACAATGGCTGATGTTACACTGATGGATGCCCAGCAGGGGCACGCGTGTGCACACACACGCACACACGCACACACACACACACACACACACACACACACACACACACACACACACACACACACACTCAGAAGTAAACAACTGTAACAGTACATAAACATGAAAGAAGGCAGCTCTATTTACTGTATTAGCCTGTTCATATTAGGGCAGCATTCTGTGAGACACACACACACACACACACACACACAAACACACACACCCACACACACACACACCCACCCACCCACCCTCCCACCCACACACCCACACATACAGCCCATAATTACAGAAAACAGCAGCAGGCATCACTGGCTGAAAATGACAAACACTCGGTGTCGCACTCAAACACACCAACATGGATAAAAATCTCATGACGTGCAGTCAAATCCACACTCAATGAAACATTATCTGAGGAAGGTGGGTGGGGGTGGGGGTGGGGGGTTTAATAAAAACGCATCCACGTTGCTTGCAGAGATGAGACGCGCCGTTGCCATGGAAACTGCCTCTGTGGTTACCAGCTATATGTGTACAGTGGTGTAGAGAGTTACAAGATGAGATATACAGTAGACCGTGCTGCTGGGGCCGGGGGCCGAATCCCCAGACTTCTGTTTAACATCTGCAGCGTTTCCACCCTGCAAGATGCTTTCACAATCACTTGTGGTCGAAACAGAGACCAAGAGGACGCCGGCGCCAATGAGTTGAGAGGACGTGCATACACAGCACATGTCTCCATGTCGCCGAGGCACCACTGCATCAAGGCACGAGGCGTTCCGCTGCTCACCGCGGCTTTACCCGATTAGCACCAGGTATTAGCCGGAAATAGACAGCTCACGAGATCTCACTCGAGACGCAGGCCGCGGTTCTCGACGGTCCCTGACAACATCGGGTCACGAATGCAGCACGGTGGACTGGACATAAAGGGGTCGGATGCACGAGGAAAACATGATATATAAAATATATATCAATAACGCTCCGGTCAATTAGAGAGACTATCAGAATGACCCAGATAGGCCACGGTTGGAATCGTTAGCCTGGTCCACTCGAGCTGAAACAACTCTTCATCTACTCAATTAGCCCATCGAGAGGAAGGCGACCTGCCTCACATCTATTCTGTTGACTGATCAATTCACTTGTGAAAGCAATAACGACGATATATATAAAGTTTTGAAGTGGTGGTCAAGCTGAGCACAGGCCCCAGGAGATTCAATATCTCAACCGATTCCGGATTTTGAACGTTGGGGCTGGATAATGCACATAAGAAGTTCTAGATGTTCTTTACTTGCTCGTATCTGACACGTAAACACCATCGGAAAATAATTGGCACAACAAGCACTGCAAAATAATATTAACGTTATCATGCCGGAGGGAGCAATCAGGGAGCAATGCACCACTTCATGTGATCCCACATGATCTCATGGGGAAGAAGATGTAAACAAAATGAGGACTGTGGTTCAACAACTGGCTGTAACTATAGTGATACTTTGCAGTGAGTAAAAAACAAAAGCGGAAGGATGAACGAGTCTGCATGAGAAAATTGTCGGGTTGTCTGTTCCTCGTCAGGAACTGGAGGTGAGATATCAACTGTCAGTAGTAATGCCTGTCAACAGCAGCATGCTAGCTAGCGTTAGCCCCGAGGGCTAGAAAGTGTATGGTTGCATGGCAACAATGTCAGCTGCTCCGGGACTAAGGGCTATAATCGTGATCGTCTAGATTTTAGACAACCGGGGGGCCCCGATGAGCCTAAGACTGGAGCTGATGAGCCTAAGGCTGGTTCTGGTGAACCTAAGACTGGATACAATGAACCAAACACTGGATCTGATGCACCCAAGGCTGGTTCTGTAAACCCCTCACATTACCAGATACTCTGGGCCAACCATAACATTGACCAAGGTCCCAGGACCGGATTTCTGTCAGGTGAATCCGGTTTAAATCGGCCCAAATATCCGGTAATCTGACGTTTCATTGACCTAACAATCGATTAATCCAACACCTTACATCCTGAATGCCTCATTAAACAGGAAGGTATTCTTGATTTTGTGGTACAACATTTAGCTAATTAGTTGAAATAATTATTTTGATAATCAATTAAGAAAAATGTCAAATATTCCCTGTTGGCATTTGTGAGCATGTGCTGCTTTACTTAATTTGATGTGACAGATAATTCAGTATTTTTTTTCTTTAATTCTTGATTGATGGCTCAAAAAACCAGGCAAATTGATGATGTCATCACCAAACGGTTACCAATGTGTTTTACTGCTTTCTGGCCATTTAGAGACAAAACGATTAGTCGATTAATGGAGAAATAACTGGTAGAAGAAGGAAATAATCCTTAGCTGCAGCCTTGATCAGTCCAGAGAGAAAAAGATTAGGAAGAATCTTTTTTTAATGTGATCAAATGTGCTCATAAAACTGGGGAATTAGACACAAGGTGTGAAACAGGCTAATAGAAAACGTCTGTTTCTCTGCAGCTGAGACAAACAAAGGCCTCTGAAACTCTAAGAATTCAGGATCGTTAAGTTAGAGAAATGACTCAGAAAAAAACAAAACACAACAGAAAACGAGCTTCAGCTTCTAAAAAGTGGCTTTTGCTCCAGTTTAGTGGCCTCACTGATTCTGTTTAAGGTTCGCTTGTAGCGGCGGCAGCAGCCATTTGTTTTGGGCCTCGCGCCGACTATCATCCTTTCTCACTTCTTCCCCTCTGCTTTATCTCTCCTGCAGACGTGATGCATCATTTCCCCTCCGCTCTGACGCTGACACAGCCTGGTACAAACAGGCGCGCTCACATGCATCCACACATGGTTAACGCACCAGGGCATCCGTGTTCGCAGAACGGGTGCTACTGACCCCCCCCCATCCCAAAGCACAAGCACTCACAGGTTTTCAACAGCAAGGACTCAACATGCGAGAGAGGTATTAAGAGAGAGGGACAGAGGGGAGGACGACCCTTCTTACATCACCAAGACTCAAGGATTAACCTTAATCGCTGAACACTTCAACACTGCCCAGCTAATTCAACAAATGGCCTCTTCCAGGGAGGACAGGCACACACACACACACACACACACACACACACGCACACACACACCCCTCGCTCAAATCGACACAAGTTCCTCTAAGCTTTGTTTCATTAGCGAGATCACCTGAACCGTCTAAAAATACAAGGCCTGGCTGGTTCTGACGAATGCCCCCCCCCCCCAGAGGGGAGCAGGCAGGTAGGGCTGAGAATCTAGGACCAGTTCTCGGTTCAGACCCGGAGCTCTTGGGACTTGCTACTGGACCTGATCCGGTCTCCTAAAGCCAGGTCCGGGCCCTTCACGCCTCAATCCAGATCGCCGCTGCTGAACCGGTCGATGCGTCGGTGGCGCTGTCGCCGTCGTTGATGCAGCGGATGGGTTTTGTCTGCGTCCAAGTTTGATGAAGGACGGAGCGACGGTGCAGCGTAGGGCCGCAACCAACAATCATTCTCTTTATTGATTCCACCTTGGATGAACAGATTAATCCTCTAGTCTGTTAGATGTAAAGCCGATGATTAATAATCAGTTTGTCAATGGACATTAAAATTAATCAGCAAACTGATGATGGATTAATCGTTTAAGACAAGTGGAAACACCAAACACTGACGGTTCATTTTCAAAAGAAAGGATACGATACTTTTTAAACTTTAAAATATCTAATCAGTTAGTTGTTTGGTCAATAAAATAACCAAACAAAAGGGGACAAAGGATTAATCGCTCAGCCGACAGCGTCGGGCTCGTTTAAACGTGTCCCTCGTCGTCGTCTTCTGTCTTCTAACCTCCTGTGTGTTCCCTGTAATTCCGACTTTCAGGAAGCGTGCACACGACCACGGCGCTGCCGGGTTTTATTCAGTCCCAACGGCGTTCTCTCATAAATATAGCGGGTCGACAACGGGTCCAAAAAAATTTTTTAAAAATGTTTGTCAAAGAAGTATGTGTTTGAGGCTTCAACCTTTTCGCTGTCTCAGGGATTCGGACATTTACATTTACTTCTTTGTGAATTAAAAAAAAAACAGCATTAAAGTTTGAAAATAGCTGGTTCAGTTTCTTTCTCTTTGTTACGACTGAATTTGGGGGGGAAAAAAGGTCACGTGAGACAGGAGATGACTGTGTTGCATTATACATACACTGACCTTTACTGGTGGAAGGGAGCCAGCACCGAGCCGACTGGAGTGCATTTGTGTGTGTGTCGCACAACGTGGTGGATATTCATTCAAGTACAACTTCAGGGATTAGCAAACAATGTTAAGTATTCTGCTGGTTTCGCTGCTCGGCTGCTCTGCCCTCTGACAGTGATTACTCAGAGCGAGCGGAGGTTAAAGACCCACACAATTAGATGAGAAAGAAAAAAAAAGGGAAAGCTAATCGCCACAGTCAATTTGTTTTACATTTCGGTTTCACGAGGTGGGTCCCGGACGCAGCACTGGCAAGGTCTCATAAATAAATCCACTACTGACAAGTAGGTAGTTCTTGGTTTGGGTTGTTTTAACCAAGCGCTCTGTTGATCACTTGAACCCGCGGCTGTCATACTCGACTTTCAATCCCTTCATTCATGGGATGGTCTCTACGTGTCTCAGCCAAGCAATGTCACCTAGTGTTGTTTTAAGTTGGGCTTTGAAGATATGCCGTCGTCTGGGCCGCCATGTCAGTGTTCGGGGGTGGTTTATGTGGGCAAGGTCGTGTTTATTGTCACCCGGTGGGGGTCAACACTTAATAAAAAAAAATGCTCGGAAGAATTACAGTAAATTATGAGCATACACACACAGACAAATCTTAATTGCCTGCAAACAGCCTAAAACACAAAACAGGGCAGGAATATCAAATGAAATTATTTGGAATTTTTTCCTCACATAAAACCGAAACAGAAAATTAGTTTGATCAATTTGAATTTTTGTCTCTGCACATGTCTAAAATGGTCATGAAAAATTGCTTTGTAACCACATGCACCAAAAGGCTGCCTTCAGTAAACATAGCAGCCAGCAAAAAGTCACATGACATCCTGTCGATGGTCCGACTATGTGCACAACAGGTACAGTTAGCTGGACTGACACGAATGCCGGTGCCTCCTGACTCTAGGAGGGAATCTGACGATTGAAACTGCAAGCGAAATGGACCGAGAGCTGACTCGGCGCACTGATCCGCACCAGTTCGAACGTGCAAACTGGTTTCAGCTGGTGCAGACTAATGCTCTTGCTCAAATAACAAGGGAGTCGTTTTTAATCCAAGTTATGAATCAGGCCTGAACATTGAGGTTTAATGTTTGGGCGTATTGCTGAGCCCTGAGGGTCCAAGGCCCGGTTCCCTATTGTGCTTTGGGCGATGCAGTGGTTCGGCGTTGTTGTGGTAGGCGGGTGCACCATGGTCCCATGCTCCACTGCATCCCCCCGCTGTCGGTGTAGCACTATTAGCTATCGTCGCAGGGCTACTGCCTCCTTCTGGTGGATGCTTTTGGCTTTTTGACCGTCCCCACACTGGCGGGGCTCCGCCAGTTGGCCAGCCAGCTACGTATCCATAGCCTTACATGTCCCACTCTTCCACAAAGCTTGCAGGTTGTCAGAACATGAAGAGGATGAAACTTTCCCCTGTGCACTGCCTGGAAGGCCTGACTGCTTTTTTTCTGGCCTGCATTCTGGTGATATACCCTGTGATTGGTCATGTTGCACCAGCTATTAGATCACGTCATCACTGTTACCGCGCGTCCACTGTTGATACTGAGAAACCTGAAGTTATAAGGAGCATCTTCTTCTGGTGATTACTAAGCAGATTTATGGACATTTACACATGACAAACATGACTGAAAATGAAGAGTAAGTTGATTCCAGAGCACCTGTGACGTCGCCTCATATTTTTGTCCCTCTACAAGTTTTTCCAGTACTGCAATTAATTGTCTACTGGCTCATACTAATACCTTAAAACCACAGCGCCGATCAGCAAAGCTCACATGCATGGTCAAACTTATTTTTCCAAGCATAAATCCATCCTACATGGTAAATTCGATTCCCCTGGGGTCCGTTATCTGCCACTTAAAAAGGCAGAATAACTGGATCCTTGCATGGCAACTAATAAAGCCTGTCTGTGCAGGTCTGAGCTGCATAGGAAAAAATTTATTCTGATCAAATAGTCATCAAAAGAAATTAGGCCTTGATGAGTGAAGCAAATCCTATTTTAATTGTTGTATTATATTATAAAATTACTTGTCTTGCTTGGGCTGCGATTAACAGTTATTTTCTATATTGATTCATAGACTCTTTACGAAAAAAAAAAAAAATCCCATTACAACTTTGCAGAGCCAAAGTTGACGTCTTCAAATGTCTTGTTCCGAGACTGGGAACAGACCAAGATCATTTCTCCGACCATCGACCGATCAATCAACTAATCGTTTTGGCTTTAGTCCGAGTGAAGCAGAAAACGTCTTTTTTCTCAGACGAGTAAATGTCAACATTTAACATCAAGTTAGTTCTGTGCGGTTAAGCACCACAAATGGGAAAGCACGACTAAGTTCCATGATGTTAGCAAAAGCTTTAAAAGGAAAGCGTTGCTATAACGCGCTCATTACACGGACACTTCATTATCGACCGTGAGATCATATCAGCGGTTGAGGCTTGAAGCTGAGGCACTGAGAGATCCTGCACTTGGGCAGGTACAAGGCTTCTGGCTTCATCGCAACGGGACTGTTTACTAAACTTAAAAAAAACGAATATGCTAAACAAAACCTTGCGTCTGGAACTTTGAGCAGGCTGAACCTGATGCGCTGATCCAAGCAATTTATGTAATTATGTAGGGTAGCATGCTCCCCCCACCGTCCAGGCACTGTTCATGGAGAGCCTGTACAGAGCGTGAAAGTGTGATTTATAGGTGTGGGCTCAGGAATAATTGGACACACAGGAAAAAACACAGGAAAAAACGATAAAGACGCATATGGTAAGTGTCTGCAGGTCATCGGCCGAGCCAGACTCGGCACGTTACACGTCTTTATCGCATTCACCTTCACGTCCAATCACGTCAAGGAGCTGGCTGCAGCTAAAAGGCTCATTCCAGACCATTACTATCGCTGACTACACAGTGGACGTAAATGATGTGGCCACCGACAGATGTGAACGTGACCGTAATATTCTTATCTGCAAAAAAGGAGGGAAAAAAAGAAAGGAAAAAGAGGCCGAGATGAACCAGGCACAATTTAGGACACAGACACAAAGACTCCCCGCCTGAGAGACACATGGTGTATTAAAAAACACACACACACACACACACACAAAGACTTATTCCTAAAGACGGGAGAGATGGGGGGGGCGGGCAGTACGGGTCAGAGGAAGAACGGAAAGTGGGCAACAAAGCGAGAAGCTGACATCTGTCTCTGATGTGTGGAGGGAAGATAAATTCTGAGCCAGTGCTGGGCTGCATGTTAACAGTTTAAAAATGAAAAAAATCCATCAAGTAAAACCAGACACCGTCTTTTTTTTTTAGTCCACACATTCTTCTTCTTCATTGTCCGAACCTGGTGCCCTACATTACCCACAATGCAGCACAGGCACAGACAGTCCAGGTTACGTAGGTGCTAAAGTGTCCTGGTCTGCCACATATTCTCGGGATGATCTAAGACGTCAGCTCATTTAAGAGCTGATTGCTGACAGCTTGCACACCTGTGGTGATGACAGCCTCGCTGTTTAGCTAGCTAGCTATGTAGGAACACGTTCATATGTGATGTCAGAATAATGTGAAAAATAAGTTTCCAACTCGGAAAATTCACATCAACTCCCCCTCAGGTCAGAACAACTTTCCCTTTTCTTTGGCTAAGATTTAATCTGCAATATGGAATCAGGTTATAAGTGTTGCTGTCCAGGTAGAATGACCCAGATTAGTTGGAAAAGTTATTTATTATCATTGACCCTGATAACAAGTGAGGTAAAGCAATATTTTACTGGTTTTGAGGGAAAACACCAGTGTTGCAACAACTCTTGGACGATCTGTGCAATGAAATACAACACGTCCTCTTTTTCCATATTCTGGCTTAAAAGGAAGAGAACACACGAGGTCAGAAGAGCGTCCGAGGAGCACAGGAGTGCGACGCTGACCACGCCTGCAAAGCTCTGACTAGTCGACGCCACCTCCCTCACCAGACCTGGTCTGAATCGCTGAATAGATCTGACATGCGGGCAAAGACTTTAGCTGAATTTTTCAGAGGCAGTTGGTCTTAAATTAACGTTGAACTGTTCAGAGCAGCTGCGATCGGTCACTGAAAGCTTCCTTCAGCCTAAGAAAGCCACATTCCTTGCTCTGTGCAAAAAAATTAAAAAATTAAAAATTCTCCGGAGAAGAAATCCGGTCCTACAAAGACCAGGAGTTTGGACGACACTTAGCTGATCTGTTTACATGCGACTGCTGAGGTCTCGTGACTTCAGGTAAACTTTGGAATGTATTTATACGTTCACCGTGGACGGAGGACTTCACAGAACATCACTTTAGGAAGGGATCTCCTTAGTGGCCTGTGTGAAGAGGAGGAATAAATATGGCATGCGAACGGTTTCAGTCCTCATATGTGAACCTGACTACAGTTTAAAGACCTTCTAAATCAATCATCACCAAATTAATGGCCATTTTCTAAACTAATAAATCACAAATGCATATTGAGTTTGAAGGTTATTTTTTATGAAATTCTAGGTTCCTCGTCCTGTTCATTGTCATTGATTTGCCTCGACCTGTTGAGACACAACAATGCTTGCTGCGCTACATTTTAAGGCGTTCATGGCGACTTGCATGGTGTCAGTTTATCCCTTTCCTGGGCCTTTTATTCAAAAACCATTAAACCAAACTTTTTGAGGTTAGAGAGGTGAGAACTTTTTATTCCGCCTTTTTTTACTCAAAGTGCTCAGCTTGAAGACACGACTGCTATAGAACTGCTGGTTGAATTTATCCGCCTGTGTCATAGAGCCAGAGGGTGAACCATCAATTAATTTGGGGAAACAACTATTTAATAAGATAAATAATAGGAAAATATCTGTTTTAGCCCATTGTTTTGCAAGGTCAGGCGTAACTCAAGCACAGTGACGGGTATGGAACTACAGTGTAAATGCCGATCAATTACAACAGCACACACTCCTACAGGAGGCACATTGCACTGCAACGACTGGCAGACTATTTTAATAATGGATTACAGATCCATTTAAGTGATTCATTGATACTGATTAATGGCGGCTTTTCTTTTGTCTCGTTGACCGTTGCTGGGCAGCGTCTTGCCAACAGCTCCGTCATCTGGAACCTCTGGAACAAAATGGGCCAAAAACAGAACCTTGCCGCGAGGTCCGTTCCGTGGCTGCTCTGGGTCTAATCGCGGTGCTTCCGCGGGCCGAGAGCGAAGCAGCAGGTCAAAAGTTTTCGCTTGTCCCACCTCGGCTTGAGCGGTTCCACGATCTGATTCCGCTTGCAGCTGCTATCACAGGATCCTGCTTTAAATGCTACTGGACTTGTGTAAACACATCCGGGCATAAAGCACTGTCCTGAGATTGGACTGTGATATAAAACTGAACCTCGCTGGAGAACAGAGAGACAATATTATTGTATTATAGATATTACATTATATTGTTCCTCTTTCCTTCTTGCTGTTGGTTGCCTTGCAGAACTGTACAAAGTACTGCTGGCCTCCCCCCTTCTTTAGGTGACACAGCCGTTTTATCTGGACGAAACCGGTCCAGTGTTTTACGTGTCGATCAGCGAGAGAAACAGGAGAAGCTGGAGCATTAAAAAGTTTGAACAACACACTGCAGTTTCATATATCTTATAGGAATTGACTTGACTGTGCTGGGTGGGTGTAAACACTCAATGTTTGAAGTTAGTTTTCATTATAAAATTGAGGTAAAATATTTAAATGTTTTAACTGTCGTTTTAACTATTTGCTCTTTTCTGTTTCTTTAAAGCATTCTGAGCTGCTGCTGGCGGCAGTAGAGTCATAGTTTTTGCTGTATAAAAAACAGCGCATAGTAATATCTGACTGCAGTACTCATTGACAGTAATTTAAAAATATACATTTAAATATAAAAAAATAACACTGCATTGTTCAGTAATATGTGGTTCATAGTGTCCAGCAACTAACTGGCTGCAATCAGATTCCTTTGATGCGAGGACAGTGTGAATCACAATGGACGGACAAAAGGACGGACATGAGAGAGGGGCTGGAGGCGTGGGCAGTCTGTTGACACACACGTCCTGGCCTCTAGGAGAAACAGTGCATGCTGGGAAAAAGAGAGAGAGAGAGAGAGCGAGCGAGACCGAGTTAGGTCTTTCTGGTTATCGCTCTCCCCTAAATTCGCTCTCTCCGTTTTATCTTCCCCAATTCTCATCACCTATTTTATTCCTCCTTTAATCAATTTCATTTCTCCCCGTCGACAAGCAAATGCGGCAGCTCTGGTCGGGTTTCCATGGCAACCACAGTTGCTAGGCAACACACAACTCTCCATCATCCATTCCAGAAGTCTGACAGATGGAGAAGGGAGAATGCCAAGGCAGAGAGAGAGAGAGAGAGAGAGGGAGAGACAGAACTAGAGAGAGAGAGAGAGAGAGAGAGAGAGAGAGACAGAGAGACAGAGGGCGAGAGAGAGAGACAAGAGAACAGGGTGGGGAATGAGGGGTGGGGTTGGTGGTGGTCGACGTGGTGGTAAGGGGGTGAAGAAGAAAAAAAAAGAAATGACTAAAAAATGAAAACAGAGGACGAGCTGGGCAAAGGGACGGGGGGTGATGCAATCCAAATAAAAAGATATGGATTCCTTCTCTGCCTCCAACCCTCCATTAGACCCATTTCATATTTTATTATGGTCTCCTGTTTCTTAAGCTTCTCTATGACTTGTTATAACACTTTGATTTAATGCGTGTCTCTGATCTAGGATAAGATCAGATGACAGGTTCATAAAATTATTAAAGATGATTTCAGCTTCATGAATGTCAATTGTCTTGATGCCTTTGTAAATAATAACAAAATAAAACAATGGTATAATTTTAAATTTGCTATTTGTTCAACTATAAAAGGAGCAGGTGAATGTTAAAGATTTCAGATTTCCTAATGCATAAGTCAACTTATTTTGCAAAATCCAAATATTAATATGGGGATAATCACATTATTATTTAAAAACAAAGCATGACATAGAGGGTGACTGGTCAGACCAAGATGTGTTGGTTTATCAGTTACACAACAGCCCCTTGCCAGCAAACAACACAACTGACATTTATAAATTCACATCCAATACAACTATGAGAAAATCTTTTCCCGGTTTTCTGTCGCTCTGTGACAAGGGTTCTATGTAAGTAACTGGTTTTAATGTTGTGGCTTATTGGTGTAAATATCCTCACAATGGACCACTGATAATACGATAATGTGACTTTACACATTGTTTAGTTGCTCAAAAAAGTAGATTAAGTTTCTCTATAAATGAGCTACAATTGTTTTTTGTTTTTTGGTCACTTTGCGGCAGAAGAACGAGCTTAAATCACAACACTGAGCTGTTATCACCTCATGATGTCATGGGTACGTCATGACACGTGCAGCAGACACAGGTTGACAGGAGCGTTCAGTCCGAGTCGCCGTTCCCTCCACTCTGCCACGGCGTGTTCACCAGGTAGTATTAAATCTGTCCAGAACTAAAACGCAGAATGTTGCTGCTGGGGGGGGGGGTCTACGGTGTCAGCTTCTAATTATCTGTGGGTTGCTCACTACAAGTGACCCCCTTTCACATTACACCATCCACTGTTAATCTAAAATACAGATTAGAGCAGCTTTGAAGTTTTAACGTGGAGCGGTGGCACTACATCAGAACTGTCTGATATAACGCGTCATCTTCTTATCCTTCCTGGCATTACAAGTACAGACACTTAAATCTCCCTCAGGAATATAATCTCTTAATCTCACAAATCAAAGAACCGATCCAAGCCTTTGAAATGCAAACAAACGGCCTCCATCTGAAAAACTGCAGTAAACTTGAAATTGTAGTAAACATTAATAAAGTGGCTAAGTATCCCAATGCAATGTAACTTTAGAAAAAAGTGTATATTTATAAGAGTGTTGAGGTGAAGTCGTGGCCAGGATGCCGGCTATGTTTAGAGTGTACAGAATGTCCATTACATAACGGCCGTCCCGCCCGCCTGATTTTGTCTGGCCGGTGAACTCACTAGAGGGGATCCACTCACAACCAGGCGGAGGACGTATATCCAGCAGAGCTGAGGACAGGTGGACGTCCTCTGCACTGTTTTCTTCAGCTTTTGCGATGGGGTCTTAAAAAAGAAAAAAGGCTGTCTCTTGCCGCCTCAGGACGCCAGACGGCAGAGTTTCACCGAGTGCCGGAGACAGCGAAGGGAACTCTCTGGACAGATTTTTGAAATATGGAACAATAGCTGGCCTTAAAACATTGATTCATTTGGTGTGCAAACTTGTACTAATGGGTCTATTCCAATTAACGAGCTTGTCAATATGACATGTTTAAATCCTACTGTTGCAAAAAAAACCCTCTCCAAACTAAAACAGTGACTAGTTAACACTGTTTCTTTGCCTCTGAGGATAAAAATTCCAGTGTGCTGCAGTGTGCTCCTCCTGAGCTCGGTTGTCATGACAGTCGACAATCCGTGTTGATCTCAAGGACAAAGCGACTTATGAGAGCTAAAAATCAAAAGCAAACTCGCAACCGAGCTGCTGCAACAGCTGATTAAATTCGGCCTCCGGTTACTGGAGCAGAAACTCCTGCGAGTCAACTGAAAAGGGCTGACGAGACCAGAAATGGAGCCACTGTGTACACAGGTAAACTTACTACCTGGAACTGTCTGAGCCCGTGTATCCATGTTCAGGTCCAGCAGTCTGAACTGATTAAATATACTGTGACACTGAGTCAAACTCAAATGCAATTGCAAATAAAAGATCCAAGTAAGTGTGTGTGTGTGTGTTTGCTAGTTTTCTGTCACAACAACTTGACAGATCCCCATATATTTTGCATTTTGGATGTGGTACAAGCAGGCATCTCTCTGAGGACGAAGGTAGAGAACATAACAGACTATGAAATAAAAGATTTTTCGTGGGGAAGAACTTTTTTTTTTTAAATAAATATTTTTTTAAATCCCCTCTAGCAGAGACAGGCAGTCAGTGTCAGTCTGGTGAGAAAGGTGTATTGTCTTCTCTCAGTGTTGTCTGACTCAAAGCTACGGCTGCAGCATTTCAAATGAGTTAAAGGGCATAGCAATAATAAAGGCAGACGGATTATTAAATGAGTCTCTCTGTGTCCCACTGTAAAATGAAAAGGTCTGACTTGCAAATAAAGCAACTTGATGACTGATATTGTGTTTTAAAACCTGAGATCCGTTGTTTCTGACGTGTTGGCAGACTGCAGTCATGCATTCATCGTGGTCATAGGTAGCTGTCAGACTGTAAAGTAACAGGTTCGGGTTTGTGGTTGCCGTTTGCATTGCCGAAACTGCTACGCGGCTATGAATGGCTTTGAGTTTGGATACGTTAGACGGCTATCTGCTGTCACTGAAACATGCAAATCCACACACTTGCGATTCAAATGCGCAGCACGCAGGCTCGTGCCGCCTAATACAACGCTGTCTCGAAATCAAGACGAACCCAAAGACGTCGAAGCTCGGATGATGATAAAAGGCAAGGATGAAACATGACGCTGGATACGCAGGCTGTGGTAAGAATTTAATGTGGGTAGGCTGCTCCGCAACCGAGCCGGACCGTAGTGTAACTGACCCTTTGCTAAAGCCCCCTCCCTCAGTGACATTTTTTATTCTAGGCAGCCACATATGAAGGTAACAGTGAAAAGCATGGCAGACATTTCCCTCCGCCCCCCGGTTCCGCTCGGTCAGAAATGGGAACCGCCGCGGCTCGCAGTCAAAGTATACGCCGGAATCATTGGAACCCTGCACCTGACGCTAGCAGCAGATGCTAAGGTTGGGTGACGGGAGTTTACAGGACTGCTCACATGTCCTGGTTCCTGCCACAGGATGCCGTCCTCGCCGCCCAGGTCGCAGGACACTGAGGAGGGCAACCTTTGTTCCCGAGGCTGTTTGGCTTTTCCATTCCCATCCGTCACTCGGCTTACCTTGCTGACTGCTGACTTCGGCAAACATAAACCCTAAATTGTAAAATTTCTTCAAATCAGCAGACCCGCACTGAGTTAATTGCTCCTAACAAACCACTAATTCAGCATCAGTGTTAAATGCAAATGGTGGCGAAGGGACAGATGCATCAGTCACTGCTGATCATCGAGGCAAAAATTTTGTTTTTTCCAAGACCCTGGTGGGTTATTTAGAGGGCAACAGAGAAAAATAAGGAAAATGCCCAAGTCCCTGTGACAAAAAGATCCACTTTAAACAGGGACCAACCATTTTATCACAGGAACGAAGAAGGGGACAACTGCCTGTTGATTACCTGGGGGGGGTTGGTCTAGTTGATCATCTAGTTGATCAACTGATGAGTCATCCAACAGATGGTGTTAGATGAGAGATAATTTCATTCAGTCTCAGTTTCTCAGATTGGTGGATATCCTGATTTTCCCTGTTGAAATTTACAGACAAATTAATCTGTTATGACGAATATATCGCAGGGCTATTTGATGTTTTTGGGGAGTTCATAAGACATAAACGTTAGATGATTTGAATTTCGAACTAACCTGATTGATCGATCTCAAGCCCATTTCACATGAACAGTCTGGATTACTTGGGTTATATCTTTATTTCCTATGGTTAAATTATTCTTTATTTTTCAAAATAGTAGTATTTGTGATGTTCATCTCAAATTGTTCATTGTGAAGGAGCAAAGATGGTCGATTGATATTTAGTGATAGCCTAAACTAGGAATATTTTTTTGCATAAAAAAACAAAAACAAATGTAGGGGGCCGGTATTCTCTGACAGAATTCCCTCCCCCCGAAGTCCTTTTTTTTTTTTTTGGGGGGGGGGGTCCATCTCCAACCTTTTTTCTGACTTTCTCTGAAACCAACAATCCAACATTCACGGCCACTTCAATTCTGGTCGTCTGTGTGGAGATGAGAAGAGCCAGAGCTCAACTTCTCTCTCGTCTGTCTTCTTTCATTTGTTTCAGACGTATCTGTGCCACTTTTCATGTAAACAGCCCAGTGCAGCACCGCGAACGCCTTCCCACCGGAGGCCGGCTGAAAAATGTCCACCGCTATTCCCCTGTTTAAACGACGGCGTCCTGGGAAAGCAGACAAAGCACCTTGTTGGTGATGTGATGGTTCGTGTCAGACATTGAGTTCTCGTCTCGTAAAGGCTTCAGCGCTGCGATGGTCCATTTTGGTGGAGCCCTTTCATGTGTCTGACAAAATCTACAAATAATCTAAAGATTTATTGATCATTAAAAAAAAAAAAAAAGAATATTCACTAGCAGCTGCCCTGGTATAGTCCCCCTATGGACCACTCATTAGCAAGTAAAGAAAGGCATCAGTGTCACCTTGGTCCAAAATTTTAATTTAAAAAATGCCAAAATAAAGCAATAAAAGAGATCATTACAGAGCATTTGGTAATAATCATTTTAGTTTTGTGTTCAGAGTCAAAACACTCGATTTTAAAAGGGCTGCAACTAGGGACTAGGAATATTTTCAAGGTCAACTAATCTTCCAAATTTTTCTCAACTAATGGACTAATTCTTTGGTCTATGAATGTCAGAATGGTGAAAAATGCTATTCACGGTTTCCCAGAGACCAAATCGACATGATCGAAAGTCTTGTTTTGTCCAGGCTACAGCTCAAAAGCCACAGAGAAACACAGAAATGCATTAAACCGAGTATCAAAGGTTTACAAGGTATCCAAGGCTGTTTATCTGTCGATAAAACACACGCTAACGATCCAGATATGATTAAACATTCTTGGAGTCAAAAAGTAAAAAAAAAAAAAAAAGCAAAAAAAACCAAAGTAGTTTGAGAAGTGTTCATCACCTAGGAAGCGCTGAAACATTATTGGATTGGCTTGGTGTCATGGGGTCCACACTGGTGAATATAGCATGAGCACGTGGACACCCACACCCACCCACACCCACCCGCACGCACAAATATAAAGTATGAGGTGCCGATACTGAATGTAAGAGAGAGAGAAATAAAGAGCGCAACAAGTCTGACGGAGGAAGAGCTGAAGACAAAGAGAAGGAGGCAGGGAGAATTAACGCAGTCTACTCTCATGGGGGGGTTGAGACCTAGAACAGTAAGTAAACCGAGTAGAAGCCTGCAGGGCGGCTGCGGTCCCCTGGTGCGCCACAACTTCTCGCACGAGGCCTGTCTGCTCAGAATGGAAACACTCGGAGGAGCGAGCACAGAGGCGCCGCTGCCGGCCGGAGGGCGGGAGGAAGCAGGAAGTGCAACGCTCTGAGCACCGGAGCCGTGAACAGGGCTGCCTCGCGACCACATCCAATGGCTCCTGCATGGAGAGGCGAGGGCATGTATCTGTATAAGAGATCACCAAGCAACTAACACACACCGTACTGGTGTTCAAAAACCACCGTATGGGGCATTCAGGGCTTCAGGACAAGGTGGGAAAAAGTCTTTTTATTCCACATGTGCTCTGTGACCAGGCATAAACAGGAAAAAAAAGGAAGAAAAAAAAACTGTGTCAGGATGACATCTGAGTGGCTGGTTTTTTGGAGAGCGATGAGTTTGTGATCGACAGCCTTCGGGTATGGTTGTCAGGACCTGTCGCGGGTAACAGAAGAACCCCAGCGAGACCAATAACAACAGAGTTAACTCCTCAACTCTGACAGCAAGCGATCAATGCGGTAGTCGGTAGATGCACAGTAGATGCACACGCACATTATTTGCACAGCTCAAGTCCCATTTGGCAGCGACGCTGGCTTTAACAAAACATACAGCACCTGGGTTTGTGCACTTTGTCAAATCTGAACCCAGTTTTAGGTTGAGATATGTGGTTGTTGTTCAATGAGAGGGGAAAAAGAAAATTCTCCTCAACAACCGGCGGTTTAGAGGAACAAAAGAAGATATGAAATGTGGATTGAATGTATCCGACACATTGGAAAATGATGACCAAACCCCTGTGAACTTCAACGACACAAAAACACAAAGCCCACCTGGTCTTCCAGGCTCGTTCACTGAGCAAACACCATCAGATTAAAAAGGTTAAAAGGAAATGTGGTTGGAAGCATTGGAAAGATGCCAGCAAGTGAACTTTGAATCATGATGGGTTTTTTTGTTTTTTGTTAAAGTTTTGGATAAATTAAGAGCATGTGTTCAGCAGCTCAGAAAAGTAATGTGCAGTGGGTGTGTGAATGTGATCATATTCAAATAAATCAGATTCCAACCACTGATTGATTCAATCATCTGAAGGAGCATTCTCGTCCTTCCTCAGGAGGAATGTTACTCAACACTGGTTATTCTATTAAAAAGCCTATGGCATTTCATCTGATTCTTCTGAGTTGCCCTTTAATGTAATAAAAATGTTGAGACTTACCAATTTTCTGGTTGAAAATTTTGTCAAATGTCAGTTCGTCCCTTTCCTCAAGGTACTTCTGCATCACACTGCGAATACTGTGAACACAAGGTGGTGGGGAGAGGGAGAAGTGGGTTAATACACACCATCATCACCAGCTCGCTCAGCCAGATGCAGCAGTAGCTGAGTCTCAGAGAAGCCAGGCCCGCCCCCCTCCACCTCAGCCTTCCATCTGTGGTCCCGGCCTCGGTTTGGGACTCTCCCCGCCACCTGTCCCCTGACAGGATGAAACGGGCTGGGGGGGGGGCGCCTGGAGAGATACATGCTACCCTGGGAACGGGTGTTAATGAGAATGACAGTGGGGAAATCGAATCAATTAGCACCCCCCTCCACGGGCCCATTAACACCACACCAGTAGCCTACATGCACCAGAGGATAAGTGCCCAGGCTTTACCTGCAAAACCCCTCTGCAGGCACTAACTGAGCATGTGCAAGCGAAGTGTACGCTGGGCTTCTTGTGGCCATCTCATAACTTTCCTGGTATTTGCATTTTGACATTGTTTGCTCTTATTCCCCGGTTTGCTAGCCTGGCTGAGTTCTGTTCTCTGCTCTAGCGGGAATCGATCAACACTATCATTACTGACCTATAATCAAGCCCTGAGAAAATGTATGTAAAAGCACTGCAGCATTTCCTGAAGAAAAATTATGTGACTGCACCGAGCATGGACGCTTATTGGTGTCATTTCTAAATGACTTTATGATTATATAAATACTAACTGGCCTCAATGTATATGCTGAGCCGTAGGTATAAGGGGAGCGAGAGAGAAGTTTTGACACTTTTCGGCCTTATGTAAACGAGTTAATAACTCATAAACCGCAATCACATCACCCCCCCCCCTAGTCCATCAGTGCACAATACTGAGCATTTTTCAGATTCAAATGTGATTACTCCCTATTACAGTTGCTCTGTTATTAATACAACTGGTCTCAATGGACCTCCACAGACTTTAAATGGGCCATAATACTAATAATTCTTATACTGTACAAGTCATCATAACGGGCTTATGTACTTTTAATCAGTGTGCATGAATGGAGTTTGTTCTGTTTACTGTGGATGAGACGCAAATACAATTAGTCTCTATGGGATAGTCTGTAAAATATAACACATACAGGACCTCAAAAAACCCAGTACGTGGCCGACCAGCCTTCATCTTCAAAGTATTTTAATGCAGCAGAATTCACAATAAAGCTGTCCTCATTTAAATGTTTTTCTGTTTCCGGTGTCAGACAACGGAACAAGGATGAAACATTGACTGAACCGCGGCCCCCGATAAGACGACATAATAACATGAAGTGGTTTCAGCTTTATTTACCTGTAAAACGATCAGCCAGAGAGACGGTTAACAGCTCATTTATGTATGTGTCTGGTGCCGTGAGGTCAACTGACTGAGATACATACAGAGGTGTGACAGCAGAGGGGAAGCCCGACCTCATGATCACGGGGCAAAATACTGGCAACTATTCTACATAAAGCAGCTGAGGTGTTTCAAAACAGTCGCTGGATCTGTCGCTCGGTCCATTTGTGAAGAAAACTTGCTAAAAGGGGTCTGAAAAAAAAAAATTGGTAAATCTAGGTACATGCAACTCAAATCGGAAACACTTCCTAAAAACGCCCCCTGAAGACGTCAAAGGAAACTTCTGCGCCAATTTATTTTGACAGAGCAGTGACCAGTGGCGTAACTTTATCACTCAGTCAGTCGTGGACATTCACATTTGTAGGGCTGGCCCTGCTGTTGTGGTCCAGCCGAAATAAATAAATAACACTTACCAATGAGAAAATTTGGTCCACAAAAAATAGGACATGCTCTGACTTAACAATAGTCTTGGTAACATTAAACCTGTAGAGTGTGAGACGTATATCAATTTTTTTTAGACTGTAGGTTATACATTTTCTTTATCCAATAATATAAACCCGCACCAGAACCAAAACCGGGATGATTTTCTTCCTAAAACTAGAGGTCGTCACAGGAGACCCCTGCAGACCAACGCTCCTCCTACGGTGGGTTGAGTGAACACAACATGGGCTGGCCCGGCCCCGACTCTTATGGGAGAGTGGGAATGAGCAGTGGATGCGACGTTTCTGCAGCCACTGCTACAGGAACATGAACTTAGGAAGTGTTTACTTCCTCTTTTAGCAAAGGCCTGTTTGTGCTCCACTGAATCATCAGCAGCTGACTCTGGATTATTTGTACGAAACCTCATCTACTCACTTTAAATGTTCATGCTTTATTAGACGTAAAAAAAACGTGTATCGAGGAGCAAACATTTCCGGTGCAGTGTGTATGGTTGTCGAGGTCGTGAAGGACAGGATTTGAACGGTCAGTGAAGCTACGAGTTTGCTGTACAGAGAGCTGTGGGTGCTGATGCTAGTAATGAAAACAAAGGTGCATTCAATTTCTTTTTAAAAGAATAAATCCTGTACCGCAAAAATTATTCAACACTTGTGGTATCTGACCATGATGGCTTGATAGTGCATAGTAACTGCTTCAGTGCTTGGATGCTCCTTTAAGACCTTTTACCACCTGGATACAATGGAGGCAAACGGTCAGATGTTTGTGCTACTCAAGGCACCGGAAAAACAACATCTTAAAAACCTAAACGGCCACTTCTTCCTAAAGGCAACATCCCCATCACTCTGAAAGACGCACTGACCCTTGTTGTGTACGGATTTCATTGCCTATGACCGAAGCAAACAGGTCAGCAACGGCAGCAGCTTCGCACATTGGCATTAGCTTACGGGAGCAGATGACCGGAGCGGAGCCGGAACAAAAACAGGCTCCTGCTGTGACAATGCAGTGTGAGTGACAGAATGACTGCTGGCACGCAGTGATAAATAAGGCAATATTATCTACAGGGGATTGCCGTGACAGTAAAATTTATGGGCGGCGGGGGCCGTCACAAGTGCGCGGATGTCGCTGGTATTCACAAGGAGAGACGGCTGTGACGAAACATTAATTAAATCGTGAAGCCGACTGCGACTCTGCCCAAATATAAACACAGTGATTCACTCTGAGCACTGTCCCTCATCCAACCGCTTGATGGCGAAGGTCTTTTTCCTGCAGGGTTTTGGCCCCGCGTGTCCCCAGAAGCGTCTGCTCTGCCGAAAAGGAGAAAATTTACTAGGCCTGTATATTCCACAGTTTGCCACAGTCCTGACACATTTTTGAGGAGGTTGCACATCAGTCCCAGCAGTGGCTACGTCATAGAATTTTAGGCTCATCAGCTTCACTGCAAAGCCATA